>CATIWO010022879.1:0-34995 GCA_949673435.1 Macaranga tanarius | reverse complement strand
TTTTCCAGTCGGAGAATATAATAAATTGTCAGCTAAGAAGAGTGGGCCTGTAGAGATTGTAGAGAATATCAATCCCAATGCTTATCGCCTTCGTTTGCCTAGTCATGTGCGTACTGCTGATGTTTTTAATATGAAACATTTGATTCCTTTCTGTGGGGACTCTTCTGATGATGAGGCGGCTTTGAATTCGAGGTCGAATTTTTCCTGCCCTGGGGAGAATGATGTGGATGAGGCGGCTTTGACGTTTTTGGAACGTTATGATGTGCAACGTTGCTTCCAAGGGTCATAACTTTTGCTACAAGTGGAACCGCGGGGCCCATAATATATCAAAATGAAGCTGACTCAGAGCTCTATATGGGAACCACTAAGCTAGTCTACCAAAATCCATCGTTTAGGCCTTCGTTTTTGCCTTTGAATTTTATGTTCTTTTTTATTTTTATTTTTGGGCCTTTTGTTGGGCTTTTCTTTTATTTTTTTTATTAGGGTTTTGAGAATATTATTTATAGGGTTTGTTTGATTTTTTTGGGAGTTTTTCAGATGATTTAATAATTAATCCCTAATTTTTCCAATATCGGCATTCTTAGGAATCAACGATTTTGATGCCTAATTCCTAGTAATCTTAGGATTCAACAGGTTTTGGAGGATCATAGGCTGGAAATCGTGCGCGATTCAACAGTCCTTGATATTTATTTGTGTTTAATTACCTTCCGCTACGTCACCACTGCTACTACACTACTTTAATTTTTCTTTTCTTTTGTGAAGAATGTAAAAACAAAAAAAAAATAACAAAAAAAATGAAAAAAAAAACCCACAAAATTGAATTCAAAGATTTTAAGGACATATATGTAAGGGAAGCTAATTAAACAATTAATGGGAGGATGAAGTGTATAAAAGAGAGAGGCGTGAAGTGAAGAGAAAAAAAGAAAAGAAAAAAAGGGATAGAAAGAATCAAAGAAACAACGGAATTAAGAGGAGTAAAAGCTTTAGGGGCAATAATTTAAAAAAAATGACAAGTTGATAAGATTAAAAACAAATCAAAGGGAACGACTAATGAGATTTGAAGATTGTCTTCTTCTTTTCCTATTCCCTAAAATTCAATGCCCACCATTTTTAGTTGGTGGAATAATTCTGGTGGTGTTTGATAAAATTAAAAATTAAGTGCTTAATGCTGAATATAATAAATACTGAATTAAATAAATATGTTTGATAACTATAAGTATTGAAAATCATAAAAATGATTAATTTTACCTATTTAACCTAGTAATATTGATAAGTAAGTAATAATTTTTAAATAATAAGAACACAATAGTCAATCTATAAAAAAATTTTAAATCCTAATAATTTAATGTGGTCAATAGATATTTTAAGTCAAAAGTTTTAACTTATAATTCTAAGTACTTTTTAACTTAATTAAATAATTTAAGTTGGACCCATTTTGGGTTATCAAACCAACTTAAAATAATTAAGTACTGAATATATTAATTTTCAGCATTAAGTGGTGTTATCAAACACTCCAATGACAACCTATAACTCAATGAATACACAAAATTAAAATTCAGATCAGTAATGCAACAATTCCAAACCAACTTTGGAGCACAAATAAAAGCACAAAGCAATAGCAGCAACAACAACGAATGTGATCTAATATGTTTTTCAATGCAGACGAAGGAGGAGAGGGGGATGGGTTAAAGTGAAGGGTAATGATACGTATTTCGCACGGCTAAATACGACAAAATATTTTTTAAAAAATTAAAGAATATCTCTTATTTTATAGGAGGGGCAGTATAATGGGAGGGGATAAATTTAGGTTTTCGTGCATCGCAACAGTACTGCTCACTGTCTTGCTGCACGATACCAATCTTTGCCCTAAAATAATTTGGAAAAAGAAATATTTTTAGGGTTAAAAAAGAGATGGATCCCACAAAATAAAAAGGATGATGACTATAAAAAAATGGGTTGGCATTTAAAGGGTGTACTGATGTGGCGAATATTCTTTCAATATTCTAAATTCCACTGTCACAACAGTAAATTGCCACCAGGTAACTAGTCAATGATACTTAAATTGAAAATTAGTTATTGAAAGAAAACCAATCGAAGTTTAATAGCCAAAATGAAATAAGTGCAAATTTGGTTGATCACCGAAATATTTTATCCGTTCAAATGGCAAAAAAAAATTGAACTTACTTAAGTAATGTCTCGGGTTCTAGTTTTATATATGGAGAAAATATATATTGGGAGAGTTTTGCCTCTCTTGTGAGTCTACTCAGCTCGACTTCGGATTAGTCTGAGCCCTTGTGCCTACCAGATACCGAAGGTATCATATGCCCAAAAAAAAATCTACATTTAACGCTCCATTTGTTTTATGTTAAAAATATAATATATATATATATTTTTTTTATGTTTGACCGCAACACTAAAAAATAGTTAAAAAAATTTATGATATTTAGTTTGCAATAGATATTTTTCCTAAGTAATATAATATTATATAAAAATGATAATATTGTATTTGATTTTTTTTTCTTTATTTTGATAGGAAAATAACTTTCTATTAGTTATTTTCCAATACTTAAATACTTGTCAAATATAAAATAGGAAATTATTTTCACATATTTTTAATTAATTTTTCTTTAACTAATATTTTTTTTTTATAATTCAATCATCAAAAAAAAAAAAAAAATTTCAGCAGACAAACCAGCCTAAATTTTGCCTTTTCAAGCCAATTGTACGATCAATATAAATAATTAAGAGAGGAATTTCCGCACCTATAATTATACTCTTGGTCTTAGACCGAGATTTGTTCCTATAAGCACTCGGTGGCCAGCATCCGTTACCGTCAAAAAAATCATATCCCTCAGGACACGAGCAATTGTAGGCTCCACCGGGGCTGTACATACAGTAAAGTACACAGTAGCTGTAATTTGGATCTGGGCATATCTCATCATCTGTTATAAAAGGCACCAATAAACATCAGCCACATTGACTATAGGTTATAGATATGCATGAATAAGAGAGTTACATTGGTGATGGAGAGAACTTGCACCTGAACAAGTGCAAACACAGATTTGACTTGTGTTGAGTTTCTGCCAATAATATTTACCATCTTTTGTAAAAGTGATGTTGTGGCCTTCACTAATACGGGTACGGCAATACCCTTGATAAGCTGCCCACCTAAGAACTGCAGGAACATAATCCATGAACTCCATTATGTCAGGACTCTTGTGCGATGATTCACTTGCGAACCAGTTCTGGTCAACCATAAAGGCTGATTTGCAGTTCTTAGTGTTGCTAGAAAGGTCTGTCAAACTTACTGCAAAAGACTGCAAATAAGGAGGAATAGTGGCCTGACAACAGCCTATGCCATAGCAGCCAGTCCTACTTGCAGTATTATCTGTTAAATTAGAACAAATTGACAGGCATCCTCCTACAATGTCACTATTCTGCGTATAGTTGTCGCCGGCGGTGATACCCTGGCGAACCATAGCATAGTTGTCACAGCCTTTGGCTGTAAACTTGTTGGAAGCATTTGAGTAAGTGAAAGGAGTACCTAACAGGGAAACCCCCATATCACCAGAAGTTTTGTTGCAGCCGGAATAAAATACTGGATTCCTGACTCGAAATTGGCCTAATGAAAAGTACGTGTCCAGCACTTCCATGTTAGTGCTATTTAAGAACAGTTTTGAAGAATTAGAAGAAAAGTTGCAAACTACCTTAAAACGCTCATCCATGTAACAACCTTCTTCAATTCCAAATGGAAATCTGATGCTAATATTACCACAAAGGGATTGACAAGGCTCCAGATGCCTTACTTGTGCATGGGATAGCCATGGTATCAAAATCAAAAGGAAGTGAAGCTTCACTAGAACAATTATCACTCTCTCAATAATCCTTTCCATTTTCTCTCTAATTTATTTAAGCAACGTTTCACCTGTTTATGGACTTTATAGGTTAGTATTTTTTTTCTTTCCAAGTATGTTACCTGTTTTAATGAAGAGTTTTGGCCTGCCAAAATTGAATTAGTCGCCCTTGCCATTCAACTCCGACTCATTTTCTATCACATCGTTCTCAGGTTATTTTCCATAAAGACGAAGACCTTTGTTTTAATTTAAAAAAAAAAAAAAAAAAACCCTTAGATTTGCTCATAAATTGAAACAAAAGTTGCACCGCTGGAGTCTCTCAATAGTTAGTATGTATATATCAAATTTATTTTCATACATCATTTTGATCTCAACTAATACCACCTCTGTTTTTTATGTATCTGTTAGCAACTTGTCTGTATCTATAGTCCTCCGTACACTATTATTCTAGTGCATACAATTCAACCAAAAACTAATGATTGACAAATTCACTTGACGACACCTAGAGAATCAATACTCGGAAATTTCTTCAATAGAAAAAGAGACGTAACTCATCAGAATCCTCACTTCTCCAGAATGTGCATGCTTTTCATGAAAGGAAAAAAAAAAAAAAAAAAAAACTGTATCATAACTCATAATTTTTCACGAAAAAACATAGATAGCGATACAGTACTCAAATAAGGACTGCAAGGCTGCTGATCGATCTATTTTTGTATCAGGTAGTTGATAAGTGACAATATATAATACAGTAAGCAAATAATCAATCTATTTTTACATCATAAAATTTCAAGTGTCATTTCTCTGATCATTTGTATAGTTTTGCTTGCCTACTTTGAATTAGTGGCTCTTTCCTGCATGCTTGATCCACTCCAATTTTTAGCCAGACTATTCCATGGTTCTCAGGCTTTTTTTTTTTTTTTTTGTTGAAAATAAGATACACGCACCATGCCTTAATCTTATTTTAATCTTACTTTTAGGGAGGTTCTCTCTTAAATATCACTATAACTATTGGCCCAGAAAAAATAAAGTCATCAAAAGTGATCATTCAAGAATTTGAATGTGTCCGAATTGCCTTATATTTGAACATTTAATTAAAAAAATTCCCTAATTTCTTTTTATTGAAGATCTAATGAATCTTAAATTACACAACAGATATAATTATTTTATTCATTCATCAGTATTAATGAATAACAGTCATAAAAATTTTAAACTCAAAGCTTTCAAAATTAATTAGAAAAAAAAAAACTGAATTGAATAAAAAAAATAAATGCACTAAGAATTATATTTAGATACTATGCTAATTAAATTGATGAAAGTAAAATAACGAATATAAATAGAAATAATTGGTAAGATAATTAACCCATTCAAACATAGCATCTAAACCAAATCGAGAAGAAAATGAAATTGCAAGACAAAGTAAAAGGATTGAACAAAGCTTTTTTTAAACTTTTATACATGAGAAAATTCAGAAAATTTTTACTTTTTTCCGTTGTGTCTAAAAAATTCCATTATTACCTCTGAATCCATGAACCTTAAAACTTTTGCATTTTCTGTATAGGTTTCCGTAAATTTAAATAAAATAGCATGTGAACTTTGATTGTTTATTTAAAACTATTGTATAACCAAAATGTTAACTAAAGGTTACAACTTCATTTTTTATAATAATAAAAATTGATACTAACTTGGTTGCAAGTGATGCATGAAAGAAAAGGGGCCATCAATTTCAAATATGTGCAAATCAAGTCCAATGGTCAAAGGCCTCAAAGTCCAAGAAGAATGCCTCAAGCCCTTGTAGAGAAATGAATGGTACTTTGGTCATTATAGATTTATTGTGAGGATAATAGGGAGAAGTGATTTCTATCTTGGGAGCTCAAATTTGTCTTTTTGTGCCAAAATTGCAAAAAGTCATTTGAAAAATAAAAAGATGATTTTTGTCTTATCAAAAATCTTTTCCCTACTGATTTTGAAATTGCAAAAACCTTTTGGTAGGAAAATTGAAGATTTTGGTATACCAAATTATGTACAAAAATGTCAAAACTTTTTCAAATGGACAAAGAGTGTTTTTTGATATACCAAGGCTTTTGTGCACAAAAATAGGAAAGTTTCTTTTTGTGAAAAATCTAAAACTTTCTGATAATCTAATTTTGGAAAGCAGAGTCAAATCATTTGTCAGAAATTTATTTCTACTCTGAAGCTGATTTTCTACAGCAAGCATGCAAAGTAGATTTTAATTATGACTTCAAATGTTGGATTTTTACATAATTTTGGATCATTGAAATATACATTGGATAATTTGGTATCTAGGGCAGCCTCCTTCCATATATAAATTCTTCTTTTTCCATTTGTTAAGAGCAAGAGTGTGATGGAGCAAATTAGTATTCTCTTTGAAGGATTTTTGAGTTTCATTGGTTGTTGATCTTTTCTCAATTATTCAAAGGTTTTCTTTGTACCTTCTTTGCTTGAGTGAGAGACAAACACACACCTCTTCATCTTATTGCAAGAATGTGAGAGGCATTATTGAGAGAGTAATGAGTGCATAGTTGCTGGAGCTAATCAAAACCAATGTTTGTAAATAGTTACTGGAGCTAATTAAACCAGTGTTTGTATATAGTTACTGGAGCTAGTCAAAATCAGTGTTTGCATACAGTTGTTGGAGCCATTTAGGAAAACTAGTAAGGAATTAGTTGCTGGAGTTATCAAAACTAGTGTGGGTAGCAGCTTAGAAAAGGATAATTCTAAGGCTGTAAAATGGTTTGTCTTTTGCCATTGAAAATAGATCACTTGAAGAGTGAAAAATCTTAAGAATATTTTCTTATGGAGTGGATGTAGGTAAGAGGTGCCGAACCACGATAAAGTTTACTTGTGTTGATTTTTTAATTTCTCTTTAATCTCTTTTTTTGAGTGTTGTTGTGTTTTAACTAAATTAGTTTGTCTGTTTGCTAAACTTCTGACTCTGATTTAAATTGGATTTAATTGATGCCTTCACACTTCAAATAATCTCTTCAAAGTCTTAATTTTAGGTTTTTGCACTCACATATTAATTTTCAAAATCAACTCCAAATTTCTATAAAAATTTTATAAAACTTAATTCACCCCTTTTAAACAGCCTGACGGAACCAACACAAAAGTTGCAGCTCTCCCCGCACAAATAACAATAACTGATATAATCTATATCTAACATTTTTTGTGGCCAGTATATGTCTAACATTAATTTGTTTGATTTCCAATATGTACACCTACTCAAAATGCTTTTTTTTTTTTTTTACTAAAAAGTTGGCCAACTATCATTCGAAACATCATTGCAGCTAAAATGAAACTTGAATTTTTAGTTAATTTTTAACTATCAACTTGTAATTTATTATGTCTTTTCTTATCATCAATTGTTGGATAACTAATTGTTATTCACGTTATTAATTAGCCACTGCCCATGTAATCAAATGAGAAACTTTTACGTGGAACGTGTTTATATAAAGCCATATTCACACGGCGATGGCATTCAACGTACATGTCTAACCCACCATTAAAAAAACACCTTGAAAGGGAAGAAAACTTGATAGAGCTAAGTAAAAAAAATGAATATACGATGAAATTGATAAAAATTGTGGTTATTTCAAAATTACGAGTTAATTTTTATTTAAGGAGTTGTTGAAAATATATGTTGATGATGCATAAAATAATGCTCCAATAAACGCTCGACATCTGGACGCCCAAAAACGCTGACCTGACACGTAACCAGCACTTGGACTTTTTGACTTACCAAATTAGAGCTTCATGCCCCGATAAACAAAGGAACCCCGTTGTCCTATGTCCTGCTCCCCTTTGAACTGAGTGGACTCAACGTTAGTCCCCCTTGTTTCAGCAAGGACTTCATGAGAGCCCCCTCTGGCACTCATTGAATGCTCTTACAATCAATTATATTCTTGGCACATCACACTTAATTCCAGCTACCCCTACTATGGCTACAGTAATCATTAACCAATCGTATTACAATACCTCTCAAAGTAAATTCTACCTACTTGCACTATAAAATTCAACCTTCTACAGTAATAAGGGTAATTTTTCATCCTCAATCTCTATCTTCTTTCTTCTTAAAGGACTCTCTCTATTTATTCTATTCCCCAGTTAACATGTTCTTCTTCTTCTTCTCATATTGAGATACTTATTAGAACTTACAGAAGGACTGATCTCATAGCTCTTACACCATTAACTCATTCTACTTTTATTTTTCCTTCTCCACTCTGACTTGAGCATCAGAGAGGTTTTACGAAGAGCAAAGTCCCTCATAGCTCTGTTTTGCACATTTGACAGGGTTAAAGCTGACATGGCTAGGCTGAGAAGATTCAGAGAACCATAAAATGGCGCTGTCTGTGGGAAAGGGTAGTTTTACAGAACCTTGAAAGCTATCCTTTATATTGTTGTACTGTGTCGAGACTATCGGTGAACTCGGACTGTTGAGAAGTTTTTGAGAAATAATGGCAAGGTCGAATGTGTCAGCTAGGAGCAGAAGTAAAAAGGGTGAGTCTAGAGAAGAGAGGGAGGAGAGGAGATCACAAGGGTCTGGTGAAAGATAACCACAAATGGTAGAAGTACCAGTCAACCATTTAAGAGACTTGATGAGCAAGGTAACTTACTTGACAGATATACAAAAGAGACAAGAAAGAGGCAAAATGACAATAGTTGATCCTGTCACCCCGAATATAGCTTGCAAAAGGCTCATCCCAAAGGAGGAAGAGATGGAAGAGTCAAGCTTGAGGGCTCTTATAGGATCTCACTGAGCACGAGACAGAGATAGAAGTCGAAACAGGCTAGGTGGTCCAACAGGAATGCCAGAACTGACTCACCTAAGAGGTCTCAGCAGAAGTAATAAAAGACCAAGGAGCCATGCCTCTAGAGAGATAAGGGACAGGGAGTCACGTTCAAGAGGGCGACATTCCCTTGTGAATAATAAGATAGCCATTATGGCCAGGTCCCATGCTGACTCATTAAAGGAAAACCTCATAATGGTGAATCCTCCTATCTGCCTCATTTCTTCCCCGTGTAGATTGGAAGAGGATTATCAAGAATTCCTGGATTGGAGAAGTAAAAAAATTGAACAACATAAATTGACTGCCCAAGTCACCAATGTGACATCCCCATTTGCAGAATCTATTCAGAAGAAGCCAATTTCTCAAAAGTTTAAATTGCCTACCCTATCTACTTATAATGGGACCACTAAT
Source organism: Macaranga tanarius (assembly GCA_949673435.1). NCBI lineage: Eukaryota > Viridiplantae > Streptophyta > Magnoliopsida > Malpighiales > Euphorbiaceae > Macaranga > Macaranga tanarius. The sequence continues at coordinate 25,925 of CATIWO010022879.1, read as the reverse complement.
CCTAGAGATCATATTTCGAAGTTCAAAGCAGTTGTTGAGTTCTACACTCGGTCTGATGCTATATTATGTAAGATATTTTTGACTACTCTTGTGGATACTGCACAGACCTGGTTTAACCACTTACCGCCCAACAACGTCCGCTCTTTTGCTGATCTCAGTAAGTAGTTCATCAGCCGATTTATATCCAGCATTCCTGTTGAAAGGGAATCTTCCTACTTAAAGACCATCATGCAGAACAAAGGAGAGAGTCTTAAAGACTATGTGGAAAGGTTTAACATTGAAGCGTTGAAGATACCACATTTAGACCATGCCCGGGCCATCGAGGTAATAATTAAAGGCACAAATAACCCTCCATTCTTTAATTCATTATCGAAGAACAAACCTGTTGATCTTACAGCCCTAATGGATAGAGTAGATAAGTATATTCGGTAAGACGATGCCTTCCGCTCCAGCTGATTTGCCTCTAAGAGAAAAGAAGTTTTTGATGAACCATTCCCTCCCAAGAGGGCTAAGAAAAGTGTCAACACTGTCCAAATGGTCGAGCCCCAGCGAGGCCCCAGAAAGTTCTTCACTCTCCCATGGGATGAAGATTTGACACCGCTGGCTACATCCCGGCAGAAAATTTTAATGACAGTAAAGGACAAGAAGCATATGAAGTAGTCAAGAGAAATGCCCTCCAATTTGAAGAATAGAGATCAAAGCAGGTATTACCATTTCTATAGATATGTAGGGCACCACACTAATGAATGCCACCAGCTTATGTTGGAATTTAAGAGACTCATTCAATAGGGGCATCTCCAAAACTTTGTAAAAAGTGATGATAATCGTCAAAGACAGACTATGGCAAAGGGAGCCCCCAGGTTATAGAAAGATAAACAGCCTATGCTCCCTTTGAACACAGGGACCAGTAGAGTTATTCATTAGATCACAGGGGAGAATAGTTCAATAATGAGGGGGACTAAAAGGTCCGTAGAAAGCTGAGCCGGTGGAAAAAAATCAGAGAGCTGATGTAACATCCGTATCCTAGAACCGAATTATTTTGGAGTAATAATAATTAAGGATTTTATTATTTTATTTAATTAATGATATTAATTGGAGAAAATTGTCATTTATTTTAAATGGATGATTAAGAGATTGATTATAGTATGTTAAGTTGATATCAAATAGAGATTTATTACAAGATATTAAATAAAAGTTGTTAAGAGTTAATATATTATCAATGTGAGAAATAATAAGAATAATTGCTGATATATGTGGAATAATTGAATAAAGCTTGAGGGATGAAATTGTAAGGAAAGCAAGGACTAAAATAAAACAAATGAAAGTAAATGAATTAGAAAGGAAAGAAAGAATAGAAGAAGGATTAAAGAAGGAAAAAAGAGAGTTGTTAGCTCTCTACAGTAAGAAGTATGGTGGATGTAGAGAAAAGAAGGAGAGGAAGAAAAGAATGGCAGAAGCAAAGAAAATAAAGGAGAAGAAGAGGAAATAATGGTCTGAAATTAAAGGAGAATTCAGAAATCAGAAGAAGAAGTTTAATTCGGCTGGAAAAAGTGGTGAGTGGTAATTTTAAATTGAATTTAATGTGTTTTTATTTTCTAAGCTTGAATTCTGACTTATGGGTATTTTGAAACCTAAAATCGTAGATTTAGACTTTATTTTAATGTTTTTGAGTTGTATTTGAGCTTATCTTTAGTTTACAATTGGTATATGAACTTTTGGTGTGTTTAAATTTGTGAAAAATTGAGATTTCTATTAAAAAATCTACTACTACTGTCAACCCAGAAGGCCAGAGGGTGGTGCCTCTATGATTGAGGCGGTGCCTTCACCATAGTATGCAGTGCCTCTGCTTTAGTGGGCGGTGCCTCCGAGATACTGGGCAGCGCCTCTGCGATGGTGGTCGGTGCCTTCGCAATAAGAAGACGGGATGCCTCCGGAAGGGGAGAGGGCGGCGCCTCCTCTTAGTAGTCGGTGCTTCCGTATACGTGATCAGTGCCTCTGTGCACATAGTTAGCACCCTGTATAGAGCCAGCACCCTGAAACGAGACTGATTTTAACTGTTTATGATTTAATTGAAGCACAATGATGAACCGAACGATAGAATAACTTCCCATAACCTTTAAAACGTTAGAAAATGAGATTTATCCTTAAGTTTTGATAATTTTTAGTAATTGTTGATAAGTCTGTATTTAATGATTAAAAGATATCTGAATTACCATATTTTGTAGAGTCTCAGATAAAAAGACTAAATTTTTATGAATAATTGATAAGAATATTTAATCTGGCAGAATATGCCTTTGCAAAGAACGTTAATGCATAAGCTTACAGTAATTAATATATGAATAATTGAACTGAGAATGTAAAAATATATATATGAAAGTATATATGTATATGTATATGGGATGAGTTGGGAATGATGAGCTAGCCACTCAATTGATAACTGTCTTTGGGACTGTGCAGGAATTCAGAGGTGCCTTTGGGGTGAATCCTTGTAGTTTATATGTATGCATACGATGATATTGATAAAAAATAAAAATATGATTTGGCTAGTGTAAGCCATAAAAAAGAATGTGAATTAGCTAGTGTGAGCCATGAAAAAGAAAGTTGAGATGATATGAGAGAGAGCTGTTGTATATTACTGTTTCCTTCCGGGAAGGGTTGAGAATTTATCTATTATGAGATAATGAAATGAATTATCATTTGTGAATAATATGAATAACAATAAAGCTGAATATGAAATGATTGAAACTCTCAACTCTCTTATAGAAATGATATGAGAAATCAAAACAAACCAAAGTCTGAAATCTAATTATGATAATCAATGAATTATGAGATTTTATTTACATTAGCTATATTGTGGAATAAAGCCTGTTAGCCTTTAAGTTGTGAACTCTTGGAAGAATTGCAGATTTTTGGATTTTGATAAAAGTGAGCATTTGGATCCCAAATTTGTTTGGATTTGTTATTGATAAATCCTTTAATAAGACAAGAATTTATTTATGATGATTTTAAAATATCTTGAGCTTTATTTTTAGAAAAAGAATTTTAAATTCTTGATTATATCTGGAACTGTATTATCATCAAAAATATTTGATTATTTCTTAAGAAATGGGACTCTTTTACCAAACACTTTTATGAAAGGAAGGTTTATTATAAAAAGGTTCACTTTGATGAGGTTGTATACTTGTGAACATTTATCAGTTTTAAAATGATTGCTACATTTTGGGATTTAGCATGTTTTGGATAAATACTTTTATTTTAAAAGATATACTAGCTGCTCACTGGATAATTTCTTTTGGAATTACTCACTACCATTTTTATAATATTTTTCATAGCTTAGTGATAGTCTAGCATCAGTATAGTTGTACAGTGAGCTAATATGGTTTATGAGGTCACCGTAGTGCCTATTGGAGCTGGTGCATGTGTTTCATCCATACGAGAGGAGCTGGATGACAGTGTCTATACCATTTTCTGTATTTATTATGCTACCTCGCTAGATGTCCAGGTCACCCTCACTTAGGTGTGATGCAGTTTTGTGGATGCATCATTTTCATTTTTTTGCTTTCAGCCATTTCTACATCCTTATGCGCGTGTCACCAGAGTTATCCTTAAGCCAGTGGGCTAGATGTATTTTGTTGAGGGTTGGGGCCTGGATATGTGCTGCTATCACTATCTTCACCACCATCTTATGTCGGACAGAGATCCGATGTTTTAGGGTTAAATGCTAGGGCAAATAATGTTATATCTTGTATTATTTGTATTAGCATTTAGTACTCTTATTATATATTTCTGATGATGTATATATCATATATGGTGGGATGGTTAGCACTATGGTGCTTTATGTTATTTATGATGATATTAATGTGTTATTATGTTATTATCTTGCCATCTTGGATTTAAATAAAATATGGATGCATATGAGTAATCAATGATGAGTGGTATAGAAACTTTAAGAAGATATTATTCAAGTAATGTTACTTTGGTAATTGATTTGAAATAATTCCAAATGCAAAAGTATCCAAGTTATGAATGACGGTTTAAATTTGTATAGGTTTTGATACCACATTAAGTATATGTATTATAACCTTGAAAGCTCATTAAGTATATTAAGAATTTAATAATTAGTATTACTATATATAATTGAGTATTAGTAGTTAATTTGAGGATAAGGTGTGACAGATGATGCATTGCACTCATGCTCCATTACTTTTGTCCTTGACGACGGAGTAGGCGTGGAGGTTCCTCACATAAATGCTATGGTGATCATGGTTGTAATTAACAATTACAAGGTGGAAAGAGTTTTAATTGATGATGGCAGCTCGGTCAATTTGTTACCTTACAATGTGTTCAGAAAAATAGGAGTCAAAGATGATTATTTGGCACCTATGTCCTCTTACTTACGAGGAATCAGTGGAATACCAGTCAAGGTGGAAGGAAGAATTTTTTTTCCTGTCACCATAGGAGAGGAGTCTGATAGAGGGGAAATCAGGAAAGGAAAAACCACATCCGCCGAGTTTATAGTAACGAAAGTGTCTACAGCCTATAATGCTATAATAGGCCGACCGATACTATACAAATTTTATGGTATAGTGTGCATTTAGTATCTCTATATAAAGATGCCCTCTGATGCCATCCCTATCAACGTGTGGGGAAGACAGCTTAAAGCTAAGTATTGCCACTCAATCTCCCTGTGTAATTATAGGGAAGAGGAAGTGTTAATGGGTGAAGTTACGAAAATAGAGAGAAATATTACTAATCAGAGAATAGAGCCCATTGGGGAGTTAGAAGCTTTTTCTATTTTAGAAAGATACCCTGATAGATGTACTTATGTAAATGCTCACTTAGAGCCACATCAGAAGACCAATATAAAGGAGTTTTTAACAAGTCATCAAGGGGATTTCACATTCAAACCCTCTGATCTGCCGAGATTACACCAAAGTGTAATGTCTCATCAGCTCAACGCCAATCTCGACATCATCCCGGTGCAGCAAAAGAAATGTTTCTTCCCTCCTCGGAGGCAGGAAGTGATTGATAAGGAAGTTGACAAATTAATTGAAGCTAAATTTGTAAGAGAAGATGATTACCCTTCTTGGTTAGCCAATGTGGTCTTGGTGAAAAAGAATAGCAAAAAAATGGAGACTGTGTGTAGACTTCACCGAACTGAATAAGGCTTGCCCAAAGGATTGCTTCCCCTTGCCTTCCATTGATAAGCTTGTAGATGACACCATAGGTTATAAGTATCTAACCTCTCTAGATGCCTTATTAGGGTATCATCAGATCCCCATGGATTCAGAGGATAAAGAGAAGATACCTTTTATTACAGAGAAGGGAATTTACTACTACACTGCTATGCCCTTCGGGTTGAAGAATGTCGGAGCCACTTATCAAAGGCTTGTTAATAAAATCTTCAAAGAGCAGCTAGGGAAGAATACAGAAGCTTATGTGGATGATATGATTGTAAAGAGCAAAACATTTGAGAGCCACTTAGAAGATTTGCAAGAAGTGTTTAGCATTCTAGGACAGTATGGTATGAAATTAAATCCAAAAAAATGTTCTTTCTTCATCAAAGAGGAAAAGTTCTTGGGGTATATGGTAAGCAACAAGGGGATAGAGTCGAATCCTGAGAAAGTGCAAGCAATTATCGACATGTCATCGCCCTCTTGTACAAAGGACGTTTAATGGTTGACAGGAAGAATTATGGCCTTACACAGGTTCATATCTAAATTGGTTAAAAAATGCCTACCTTTCTTTAAGAAGTTAAGGAGAGCTTCAGTTTTTGAGTGGATTGAAGAATATGAAAAAGCCTTTCAAGACTTGAAGGAATATTTGCAATCCCCTCAAATCTTGAGTAGGCCAGTTGGAGAGGAAGAGTTACTCATTTACCTTTCGGCTTATGATCAAGCAGTCAGGGCTATTCTAGTCACAGAGGAAGGTAAGACGCAGAAACCAGTCTACTATGTCAATAGAGTCTTGTGGGCATCTGAATTGAGGTACGCCTCCGTATAAATAATGAGTGTGAAAAACACATGTTTTAAGCACTCTATTTTATTGCATCTTAGGTTTATTAGTTGCATTAGTTAGTTACTTTTTAGTTAATTTAGTTAGTTTTATTATTTTGTCTTAATTATTAGTATTTATTTATTTTTAGATAATTTCTTTTGTGTTTTTATGTTGTAGGATGCATGTGGAGGAAGATAAGATCAATTCTTGAAGATTGGATAGGCCAAAGACTCAAGATAAAGCCTTATCTACGTTGGGGATGCATGTGGCCGTGTTAGGAGATAAATGAAGAATGTTATAAGCCACATTACAGGTGGCATGGCCGTGCCACTCTGTAGCATAGCCAAAAATCACTTTAAGCAAGGCTAAATACGGCCATACTCATCCCCAATGTAGATAAGACTTTATCTTGAGTCCTTAGCCTATCCAAACTTCAAGGGTTGATCCAATCTTTATCCAAATACATCCTACAAAGCAAAAACACAAAAGAAATTATCTAAAAACAAATAAATCCTACTAATGAAGATAAAACAACTAAATTAACTAAATTAACTAAAAACTAACTAACTAATGCAACTAATAAACCTAAGATGCAATAAAATAGAGTGCTTAAAACATGTGTTTTTCACACTCATCAATAATCAATAGGCTACTGGTCCAATACACTCAATCACTTCATATGGCCCAATAAATATTGGACTCAATTTCCCACATTTTCCAAACCTTATTACACCTTTCTATGGAGATATCTTTAAAAAAACTTTATCACCCACATTAAACTCGATATCAGCTCGCTTAAGATTTATGTAACTTCGCTGTTTATCCTGAGCTACTTTAAGATTTGCTCTAACTGCTCGAATATTATCCGTAGTTAACTGAACCAGTGCGTGACCTAATAATTTCCTTTCTCCGACTTCTTTCTAACAGATAGGATTTCTACACCTTCTACAATACAGAGCCTCAAACGGTGCTATATCCAAACTACTTTGATAACTATCATTCTGAGCAAATTCCATTAAAGGCACATACTTATCCTAATTTCCACCAAATTCTAAGGCACTGGCTCTCAATATATCCTCTAATATTTGTATAGTCCTCTCAGATTATTCATCAGTCTGAGGGTGAAAAGTAGTATTGAACCTCAATCTCATACCTAAAGCTTCCTGTAAACTCGGCTAGAATCATGAGGTAAATCTCGGATCATGATAAGATACAATCTACACTGGCATTCTATGCAACTTTATTACTTCCTTAATATACAACTCTGCTAACTTATTCAAACTATAACTAATCCCGATTAGCAAAAAATGTGCAGACTTAGTCAATCTATCTATAATCACACATACTGCATCATTTCTTTATTGGGTTCTTAGCAATCCAACTACAAAATCCATAGTTATAAGTTCCCATTTCTACTCTGGTATTGGTAAAGATTGCAACAACTCAGTTAGATGTCGATGCTCAGTCTTAACTTGCTGACAAGTTAAGCATTTGGAAACATAATCTATTATGTCTTTCTTCATTCCTTTCTACCAATAATGCCCTTTCAAATTTCTATACATCTTGCTACTACCCGGATGCATAGCATAGGTAGAATAATGTGCTTCCTCTAAAATTTCTCTTCTTAATTCACCCTTATCTGGCACATATATTCTTTTTCCCATCCTTATTACTCTTTCCCCATCATAAGTCATGTCTTTATTCCTTCCATTTTTAATGTCTTCACACCATTTTCCTACTTCATTATCTATCTTTTGTGCTTGCACAATCCTTTCCATTGACAGTGGTCTTACTTTCAGTGTGGCTAAAATACCACCAAAAGTATCTATACCAAGCTCAACATTTAACTTCCTTAATTCCACTAATAAAGGCACTCATATATCATAAATATAGTGTAAATTTCCAGTCAATTTCTGACTAAGTGCATCTGCCACCACATTGGCTTTACCAGGGTGATACTCAATGCAACAATCATAATCTTTTAACAACTCCACCCATCGCCTTTACCTTAAATTTAATTCATTTTGACTTAGAATGTACTTAAAACTTTTATTGTGAGACCTGTAACATGTGGCCTCAAATAAATCTATATACGTGTCCCAATAAAAAGAATTAAAATTCTTTCAAGGACATAAATACATGCCATGCACATTTATACTCAACATACGTCATATACATATAAGCAAGTGAAACAATTATATAATTATAGGTATAATTTTTTTTAAAAAAGTAGGATTGGCGCTCGCCAGTGTCTGGTGGCAGACTGGGTGACTAGCGGTCGCCAACCATTAGCGCTCGCCAATGTCTGGAACCAGCCAAAGGACTGGCGATCTCCAGGGCATTGGCACTCGCCAGTGCCTGAAGGTAGCCCCTCCCTTGCTTTAACCAAAACTTGCTTAAAATATAAACTACTCTCAAAACGCACATATAAACATGCTTCTATAACAATGATTTCTCACATAAAAATTCATAGTTTGCTCATCCAAATATCATACATAAGTTAACAACTTCACCATCTATACATATGTGCATCACAATTCATTCTCTAATGCACATCACCAAGTGCAATCCCAACACACATTACATGTGGTCAAAATATTTATAGCATTATCACAAATTATATAAAGTGCATGACAATGAAGATAAAAATTGATTCACCAAGCACACCTCGGGCCTCCAAAAATCACAAGCTAAGCAATCGTCAAGCTCTTACTAACTATCTTCTGAAAAATAATTGCAAATGGGTGAGCTTACGACTCAGTAAGTAATTACTAATATAACTATACATATATCACTTCTCAAGAACTAATTAAGTGATATATATATATATATATATATAACAAGTACTTAATAACCAAGATCCCCACACATACCAAACATATATAGAAAAATCATATGGAACATATATAAATCATATACCAAAAATATATACAATATATATACCAAACATATTCACAAGGTATATAAGTTTAACTTATGTATTAAAGCATTCTTAACACATATCACAACCATATCAATTAATAATCACATTTCATCATGAAATCAAAACTCATTCATTAATAACACAATATAATTTGGTTTTCGGTCAGAACCACATCACATGCACATTTCTCACAAGTGATCACATACTGAGACTATCTGCCCGGCTCAGTCCCAGTCCTCACATTTTCACATATAATTATTAGGTAGCTATACGCAGCTCAGCTTGCCCATCTCACACTTCATCTTTTTCTCATGTGACCACTATTGGAACTATCCGCCCGATTCAGTTCCAGATTTCACAATCAGTGGAGGCTATCTGCTCGACTCAACCCTACTATCTCACATGTTCCTTGCCAACATTCAATCAATTCTCATTCTCATACATATCATATTTCAATAGCCATATCTCACTTCACATCACATCAATCACAATTTAATATTTTACAATTCACATGTTATTTCATATCGTCATCATTCAATTAAGCCATAATATATGTGCACAATTCACATTTGAATAAATAAAACATCACTCCACGCCACTTTCTATCAATTCATTCCATCATAATTCAACATTCTCACACATCAAAATATATATTTATCATTTCATACGACATCACATAAGTCAAATCATTCATAGTAATATAGTTCTTATATTCAAGAGATTCAATATATATATATATATATATATATATATATATATATATTATTATTAATCACTTATACACAAGTACTTCAACTCCTTTAAAAGCAAAGCTCCCCTAGTGATCAGTGTCTTTAATATCCTTATCAAAGTCTACACACAATCATACATTAATACCACATAGCAAGCATGACTCTTGCACTCAAACTCAACAAAATGCAACTAATTGCAACCTCATACTCTAGGTTCAATGTATCTAAATAATTCACACACAAGTCAACAAATTATGAAAATAATATTGGAGCTAGACATATGAGTCTACTTCCAATTTCAATTGGAATTACTTAAATCAGATATGTATGGAATTGATTATAGATTTTTGAGTAAATCCGAGTAAAACAGAGCTGATAGCAGGAGTAAGAAAATGTTAAGCCCTGCCAATTAATCTTAACAGCAAAATCAGCTCTAGCTCAAAATATAAAGTTGTAGGAAACTCTCCAAAGTTTCTAGAGCATCCAATGTTGCTTAAATTAGAGCTCTACAACTCAAGATATAGTCAAAATACTAGGACTTATGCATGAAGAAAACAAAACATGAATTTACAACATAAAAACTTAACTTCAAATAACCAAAAATAAATGAAAGGCTTACCAAAATGATGCTCAAACAACTTCTAGAGTGATGTGTAGAAAATTATCAAAATCTCCCAAGAAATTCAAGAACACTCTCTTCTCTTCTTACACAAAATTCTCTATATAACACTAACACACAAACATACATATACACACACATAACAAGCCACCAATCATAAACTACCAAATGCCCCCTTAGGTGTCCCCTAATATAAATGCATATTTATTCCCAAATAAAATAATACTAATACTCTTAATTAAATACACATAAATATCACCAAAATATCACTCTACATCCTTAATGAAATGGGTAATTATCCAATAATCCACAACTTTCTATTTTAACAAAATAGTCCAAACTTATCTTATAAAAAAGTTCCTCTCTACCAACATGAACATGCTCCACTTAGATGCAATCCATAACTCTACTCCCCATGACATGAAAATAATATGCATGAACAATACATCTAAAAATACCGGTGTTACAATTCTCCCCTCCTTATAAAAATTTTGTCCTTAAAATTTACCACTTACTACTTTCAGAAAATAAATATGGATACTTTTATCTCATCGTTTCTTCTACTTCCCATGTTGCTTCTCTTGGAGAATGATGGCTCCATTTTGCCTTCACTATTGGTATTTTCTTATTTCTCAATTGCTTGACTTTTCGATCTAAAATCTTTATTGGTTCTTCCACATAAGTTAGTGCCTCAAAAATTTCCATCTCCAGCTCTTGCACAATATAACTTGGATTTGATCGGTAGCGGCTCAACATTGACACAAGGACCACATCATGAATAGCAGATAACTCTTCTGGAAGTGCCAATCTGTATGCTAGCGATCCTATTCTTTCTATAATCTTATAGGGTAAAATGTATCTCGGGCTTAATTTTCCTTATTTACCAAACCTTAAGACTCCTTTCTATGGCAACACCTATAAGAAGACCTTTTCTCCCACCTGGTATTCTATTTCCCTTCGATATTGATCCACATAACTTTTTGTCGATCTTGTGCTGCTTTGAGACATTTCTTCACTAGTATTTTGTTAACCTTTTCTTGAATCAACTCAGGGCCTTCTAGTTGTCTTAGTCCTTCTATATCCTAATACATTGGACTTCGATATTTTCTCCCTTATAAAGCCTCATATGGAGCCATTCCGATGCTGGAGTGATAACTGTTGTTATATATAAACTCCATCAATGGTAAGTGATTATTCTAGTTTCCTTTAAACTCAAGTACACAAGCTCTCATCATGTCCTCTAATGTATGAATTGGTTTTTCTGATTGTCCATCTGTTTGAGGATGAAAAGCCGTACTGAAATGTAATTTCATTCCTAAAGTCTTTTGCAAACTTCCCCAAAAATGCAAAATGAATTTGAGATCTCTGTCAGACACAATTAATAATGGAACTCCATGCAATCTTACAGTTTCTGATACATACAAGGAAACTAATTTATCCAAAGAGTCACTTATTTGGACCGGTAATAAATTAGCCGATTTGGTCAATCTATCTACTATTACCCATACGGCATCTTATTTCCTCAAAGTTCGAGGTAACTCTATAACAAAATCCATGGTTATCTTCTCCCACTTCCATTCAACAAACGTTTCATTTTTTTTTGTTGGCCACTAATAGAGAGGTTTTAGATCTCATTACATCTCTGTAGTCTCGAATCAATTCCTTCTGGATAGAAGTATACTTCAATCTCTTTATTTTAATAACTGTTGAAAATGATTCCTCATACAACTAATACTTTCAAATCTTTAATACTTGAACAATGGTAGCTAACTTTAGTTCAGGTATCAGATAATTCACCTCTTGAAATGATAATTGTCCAGTGTATAAGCTATTATTCTCCCATTTGGTATTAACATATAACCCAACTCTTATCTTAAGGCTTCAATATAAACCATATTGCCATCATTTTCTTCATAATTATATGCCAAGAAAAATATTTTATGCCATTTCAATCTCGTATTTGTTGAATTTAACATACTATTGTCTACAAAGCTGTTCAAAATATTTTTCATATTCTTCTATGCTTCATAAATGAATGAAAGTATTATCAATAAAGACAATCACAACTAATTCAATACTATTGAAGAGTTTTATTCATTAATGATATAAACGCAACTGGTATACCAATCAATCCAAACAACATAATTAGAAATTCATACCATCTATTTTTAGTTTTGAATACTATTTCAAAAATAAAATGTTCAATCACTTAAAATTGCCAAAATCTCGGTCTCAAGTCTATCTTCAAAAGCACTATAACATCCCTCAACTAATTAAGCAACCCTTTCATTTTTCAATCATAGATAATTATTCTTTATTGACATACTGTTCAATTACCTACATCTTTTTCTCTTATAGGCTGAATTGATGCCCCGTATGATGAATTATTCAGTCAGACAATCTGCCTTTTTTTAATTCTTCTAGTTCCATCAATATGTACAAAATAATCAATATTGATGTAGCCTTTAAAATAATTTTATTTCATTGTACTCTTTAATACAGTAGTAATTATGGTATTCCTTCTCAAATACATTAGGAAATTTCCTAATTATAAATACATCCATTATCCTTGAACTAATCTTCATCGATTCCTTAATATTGGCTAAATGATTTTCATGCTCATTTCAAACCATATGAAAAGCAATCGGGGTTGAAACTAAATAAATAGTCACAGTTTTCATTTATCCATCATTAATACATAACCACACACTATCATCTTCTTTGTTAAGCTAAATTAACATACCCCCATAGTAGATGGCTCACTCTATCAATTTGCCCTTTTTCAATTCTTTAACTCTATTGATATTATTTTATATGGTGCAATCAATTTTAAATACCACCCTTGAAGTAATATAGATTCAAAATCTGCTTCAAAGAATAATCTGATAATTCTCTTTAGTCACAAATAAAAAAATTCTTCAATTACAAGTTCTCCCATTACCCTTAAATTAACTTTCATTGAATCTCAATATCATCTAAATAAATCTTCTTACCCATCTTCTATCACAGGTGATACAATTACAGCTGAAATTAAACTAGCATGCACAATCTCTCTTTTAATTACTATCTCTATCTTTCTCTGTCTTAAAATATCGATATCTACCTTCTTTATATGCCAAATTATATTAATACCATAGTTTCATACTTAATCTATTCTTTAAATAATACGAATCTTCTTCCAAATTCAATAATTATTGAAGTCTGCATATCAATCATACTGTTTTACTATTTTAAAATAATATCCCATCACCAAATTCATTGTCATAATATTCCAGCATGTATTGAAATGCATATATTATATCCTTAATAATGCAAGCTTGTTATGTATACGCAATGCATACTCAAATAAATGATCTTGTAAATTCAAAATCAAAAGGTATCATAAGTAATATAATAAAATGTACCCATATTTTATATGATATGGCAAAAGCTTCTGACTGAGTGATAGCATATACTCTTTCTTGATTCTGAGATTGATTATCAGGTTTAATTCTGTCAAAGTATCAGCTCTCTTTTTTTTACTATCTCCTTCAACCTCAGCCCAAATTAACACTGACTTAAAACTTTTCTTTTTAGTACCACTTTATTTACTTAGCTGAGATCTTTCAACAATTTTCTTCAATAGACAGTCTCTGAAGAAATACCCAGCTTACTTCGATAATAGCATACATTAAATCTGGGACCCTAATATTTTCTCGAATGGATTCTGCTCTAACTGTTACACATTGAAACTGATTTACTGTTCATAATTCATTGGTGCCCTTTTGACTATTAAGTCTTATAAATTCTCTATCACATGTTTTTTCCATTGATTAACTAATATACCTTACTTCACGCCTTTAAAAACTGCTTGTTGAAAATCAGAACCTTTAGAGATTGGACTACCATTGATTTGAGTTGAAATAGCAAATCTGCTAGTAGTTTTTCTTCTTTTCATCTTTTAGAGCTTCCTCTTCTTTTATAGTTTCTTCTTCACACAATGCAGTTTTCACTGTATCTTCGTAAGTTAGTGGTTTGATTACAATTCTCTCTTTCTAATCTCTAAATTCAATCCTTTCTTAAGTCTTCTTTGCTTTAATTCATTAATTGTGACCTTTTTAAAAATATAGTTCAATAATTTCTCGAATTGTACCTCATAATCGGCCACAAATGAATCCTTTTATCTTAACTCTAAGAATTTAATCTTCTTTCTGTCTACAAATATGTCAAAAATATATCTCTCTATAAATGCTTTCAAAAAGTCTATCCAAGTCATAATCATAGGTACATTATCACTTCTCGGTATTGTCTTTCACCAACCTAGGGCATCCTACTCAAACAATGACATTGTATAACTCATTCTCCCTTCCGTGGTGCACTCAAATCGATCTAGTACTCTTTCAGTACTTCTCAGCCATTCCTCAGCTACCATTAGGTCGGTGGTCCCTACAAAAGCTTTAGCCCCCTATTTTTTATCTTTTTATAATTCTCATCAAGGGAACTCTCATTCAGCTTTTGAGCTATTTCCCTTATAACTTGCACAAACTCTTGTATATATGGTGGTTAAGGAGCTTGTGGAGGAGGAGGTTGTGATTGGGATTATGATGGTTCACTTAATGCACGTATAGGTTCTTGCCTATGAACTAACTCAGAGGACTCTTCTGGGCCAATAGGAGGTGCTTGGGGTTCTTCCATCCTTAGATATGCAACGCACATTGCTATATATCATCTCTGACTTATGCATAATATGATATGAATGCAACATGTTTCTATGTCCCAAGGAAATCTAATCTTTGCTCTGATACCACTAAATATGAGACCCGCAACACGTGGCCTCAAATAAACCCATATACGTGTCCCAATAGAAAGAATTAAAATTCTTTCAAGGACATAAATACATACCATGTACATTTATACTCAACATACATCACATACATATAAGCAAGTGAAACAATTATATAATTATAGGTATACATTTTTTTTAAAATAGCAAAACCAGCACTCGCCAGCGTCTGGTGGCAGACTGGGTGACTGGCGGTCGCCAACCACTAGCGCTCGCTAGTGTCTGGAACTAGCCAAAGGACTGGTTATCTCCAGGTCACTGGCGCTCACCAGTTCCCGAAGGCAGCCCCTCCCTTGCTTTAACCAAAACTTACTTAAAACACAACCTATTCTCAAAACACACATATAAACTTGCTTCTATAACAATGATTTCTCACACAAAATTTTATAGCTTGCTCATCCAAATATCATACATAAGTTAACAACTTCACTATCCATACATATGTGCATCACAATTCATTCTCTAATGCACATCACCAAGTGCAATCCCAATACACATTACATATGGTCAAAATATTCATAGCATTATCATAAATTGTATGAAATGAATGACAATGAAAATGGAAACTGATGCACCAAGCACACCTCGGGCCTCTGGAAATCACAAGCTAAGCAAGCGTTAAGCTCTTACTAACTATCTCTTAAAAAATAGTTGCAAAATGGTGAGCTTACGAATTAATAAGCAATGACTAATATAACTATATATATATATATATCACTTCTCAAGAACTAATTAAGTGATATATATATATAACAAGTACTTAATAACCAAGATCCCCATACATACCAAACATATATAGAAAAATCATATAGAATATATATAAATCATATAGCAAAAATATATACAATATATATACCAAACATATTCACAAGGTATACAAATTTAAATTATGTATTAAAGCATTCTTAATACATATCACAACCATATCAATTAATAATCACATTTCATCATAAAACCGAAACTCATTCATTAATAACATAATATAATTTAGTTTCTAGCCGGAACCATCTCACATGCGCATTTCTCACAAGTGGTCACATACTGAGACTATCCGCCCGGCTCAGTCCTAGTTTTCATATTCTCACATATAATTATTGGGTAGCTATATGTCTGGCTCAGTTTGCCCATCTCACATTTCATCTTTTTCTCATATGACCACTACTGGAACTATCCGCTCGGCTCAGCTCCACTATCTCACATATTCCTTACCAACATTCAATCAATTCTCATTCTCATACACATCACATTTCAATAGCCATATCTCACTTCACATCATATCAATCACAATTCAACATTTTACAATCCATATATTATTTCATATCGTCATCATTCAATCAAGCCACAATATATGTGCACAATTCACATTTGAATAAATAAAACATCACTCCACACCACTTTCTATCAATTCATTCCATCACAATTCAACATTCTCATACATCAAAATATATATTTATCATTTCATACCACATCACATAAGTCAAATCATTCATAGTAATATAGTTATTATATTTAAGAGATTCAGTATATATATATATATATATATATATATATATATATATATATATAATTATATTAATAATCACTTACACACAAATGCTTCAACTCCTTTAAAAGCAAGTTCTCCTAGTGAGTAGTGTCTTCAATATCTTTATCAAAGTCTACACATAATCATACATCAATACCACATAGCAAGCATGACTTTTGCACTCAAACTCAACAAAATATAACTAAGTGCAACCCCATACTCTGGGCTCAATCTGTCCAAATAATTCACATACAAGTTCAAAAATTGTGAAAATAATATTGAAGCTAGATATATGAGTCTACTTCCAATTTCAATTAGAATTACTTAAATCAGACATTTATGGAATTAATTATAGATTTTTTAGTAAATCTGGGTAAAACAAAGCTGACAGCAAGAGCAAGAAAATGTTAAGCCCTGCTTGTCAACGGTAACCATAAAAACAGCTCTGGCTTAAAACATAAAAGTTATAGAGGACTCTCTGAAGTTTCCAGAGCATCTAACTTTGCTCAAATTAGAGCTCTATAACTCAAGATATGGTCAAAATACTAGGACTGATGTATGAAGAAAATAGAATACGAATTTATAACATAAAAACCTAACTTCAAATAACTAAAAATAAATGAAAGGCTTACCAAAATGATGCTTAAACAACTTCTAGATCTCTTATAGCTCCTCAAAATCCTTACTAGATATATAGAGAATTATAAAAATCTCCCAAAAAATTCAAGAACACTCTCTTCTCTTCTTACACAAAATTCTCTACACAACATTAACACACAAACATGCATATACACACATATAACAAGCCACCAATCACAAACTACCAAATGCCCCTGTAGGTGTCCCCAAATATAAATGCATATTTATCCCCAAATAAAATAATACTAATACTCTTAATTAAATACACATAAATATCACCAAAATATAACTCTACCCCTTTAATGAAATGGGACAATTACCCAATAATCCATAACTTTCTATTTTGACAAAATAGTCCAAACTTATCTTACTAAAAGGTCCCTCTCTACCAGTATACACATGCCCCATTTAGATGCAATCCATAACTCTACTCCCCATGACATGAAAATAATATGCATGAACAGTGCATCTAAAAATACTGGTGTTACATTTATGATCCATAAAGATTTGGCACGTTTCTTCGTAATGATAATGCCTCCATATCTTTAGTGCAAAAACCACTGCTGCCAATTCCAAGTTATGTATGAGATAGTTTTGCTCGTACGGTCTCAGATGTTGCATAGGCAATTAATTTACTATCTTGCATCAACATATAACCGAGTCCTTATCTTAAAGCATCACTATCCACCACATATTTACCTCCATCAATAGGCAATGATAGTATGGGTGTAGAAGTTAACCTTCTTTCAAAATCTTAAAGCTTTGTTGGCACTCAAGATACCAAATAAATTTCACACTCTTTCTCAATAATTTTATCAATTGTGACACAATAATTAAGAAATCTCGCACAAATCTCCTATAATAACCTGCCAATCCTAAGAAACTTTGAACTTTAACCATATTCTTAGGTGGTTCCAAATTTACAATAGCAGTAATTTTATTAGGATCAACATATATTCCTTCTGCAGATATCACATGTCCTAAAAATACCGCATTATCTGACCAAAACTCACATTTGTTAAACTTTGCATATAACTGCTTATCCTTTAAAATTTTTAACACTATTCTCAAATGGTCCTCATGCTCCTCCTTAAACTTAGAATACATTAGAATATCATCAATGAACACAATCATAAACCTATCCAAATAAGGTTTGAAAACTTGGTTCATTAAATTCATAAATACTGCTGGTGCATTCGTAAGCCCAAATGGCATCACAAAAAATTCATAATGTCCATACCTTGTTCTAAAAGCAGTTTTAGAAATATCTGACTCCTTGATCCTCAATTGATGATAACCAGACCTCAAATCTATTTTCAAAAATACTACTGCTCCTTGTAATTGATCAAATAAATCTTTGATCCTTGGTAAAGGATATTTATTCCTAACAGTAACCTTATTCAGTTGCCTATAATTAATGTATAATCATAACGATCCATCCTTCTTCTTTACAAACAACACAGGTGCACCGCATGGAGAGAAACTCAGTCGAATAAATCTTTTATTCAATAACTCTTGTAGTTGTACCTTTAATTCCTTTAACTCTGCCGGAGCCATCCTATATAGTGTTTGTGATATAGGTGTTGTACCCAACAAAAGTTTAATCTCAAAACTCAATTTCTCTCTCAGGTGGCAATCCTAGTAGTTCTTATAAAAATACATCCCCAAATTCATTCACTACATGCATACTTTTCAAACCTATTTCTTCCTTCTTCTTATCAATTACAAAAGCTAAATAAGCTTCATATCCTTTCCTAAGATATTTCGTAGCCATCGTAGCTGAAATAATCTTAGTAGCCATCTTTCTACTTTCTCCCACAAATTGAAGCTTCCTACTATCTTTCTTCTTAAACACTACTCGTTTCTCATAAAAATTCATAAACCAATTAAACGGGCTAAGAAGATTAAGACGACCTCTGGAAATTGGACTATCATTTTGTTCAAATATGAATGATTGCCAACTTTTTGTTTTATCTATGGTCTCTTTAGTCATAATGATCAATTTTGTGTTAAATTATTTGAGAAGGAAGAATCTGAGATTAAACGAGAGTGGGGAGTATGGCTAAGGGCTTCAGGCAAAGAACTTGATCGGAGTAGGGAAAAATGGCTACGTAGTGGGGTGGAAGATGACCGGTGGCTATGTAAGGAAAGTCAGAACGTGGACAAGGTAATGGCTGAATCACTTATGAAAAATTTGGCACGTTATGATTCAATTACTATAGGCGGGAAAGAAGCAACGATTAAGGAAACAATATCAAAGGACTCGGGACAAAGTCAGCCAATAAGTGATAGGCCAGACAAAGATGATTTGGGCCTTGAACTAATTGATGAGAGGAAAAAAAGGAAGATGGGGAAAGGCCAAGTGGTGTCTCATGAGCAAGTTCGAGAAAATATGCTTGTAGACATTGTGACTGATCAAGAACTATCTCTTACTGCCGATGACAATTCTCAGCATTTTTTATTGGCAAGCTCTACTTTGTAGACCTGCTAGAAGCCATGAGTTACCTCAGTTGGAACTGCTGAGGGTTTAGGAACCCCCGGACAGTTCTTGCTCTAGTTGAGCTAGTGAAATTGAAGATGTTCTTAATGGAAACTCTCTCTAATGATAATAAAATTCATGAAGTTAGGAACAAGTTAAGATTTGATGGTTATTTTTGTGTGAATAGAGAAGGTATGAGTGGTGGTTTAGCTGTCCTATGGAGGAGTTCAGGTTTTTACACAGTTATGGATTTTTTGAACAATCACATTGATTTGCTAATTAAAGACAATGGAAAACCAGAATGACGCCTTACTTATTATTATGGCTTTTCAAGATGTGGACACTGGAGGAGCGCTTGGAATTTATTACGGGCTCTTGCTTACAATTCTTCTTTGCCTTGGTGCATTATTGGTGATTTTAATGACTTATTGGTAGCTGATGATAAAAATGGTGGTGCTACTCATCCAGATTGGTGCTTTCGTGGTTTTAGAGATGCCATAACTGACTGTGGGTTGAATGATATTCCTCTTTTGGGTCATGCTTTTACCTGGGAGTGGGGAAGAGGATCTAGTCTTTTTGTCGAAGAGAAGTTAGATCGAGCAATGTGCATGGGTCAGTAGTTTGTAATTTTTCCTAATGCTCAGTTACATAATTTGTGTGCTCCTACTTCTGATCACAACCCCCTTCTTTTGGTATTTATGGGTAGAGAACCAGTGATTAAACCAAACCATTTTCAGTTTGAAAATGTCTAGTTACGTGAAAGGAGCTTATTTGACATTGTGGAGGGTGTTTAGTTGGACAATTGTCACTCTTCTCTTATTGAGAGGCTTCAAAATTATGCAATAGTCTTGAAAGATTGGGGTAAGGAAATTTTTGGAAAATTTAAAAGTAGACTTAGATGTGCCAGGCATAAAATCAAGAAAATCCATTTGAACCCGAATTCATCAAATCGGAATGAGTTGAAAGAAGAAAAGTTAGAATTAGGAGAAATTCTTATCCAATAGGAAGTTTATTAGAGACAGAGGTCCAAAATGCTTTGGCTTTAGGCGGGTGACTCTAACACTAGATTTTTCCATTCCTCTACATCACAACATAAGAAAATAAACCATTTTCAGTTCCTATATGATGAGGCTGGGAATAAGCATGTCTATGTTGATGGCATCCGTAGGACCGTTCTTGGTTATTTTTCAGACTTGTTTGCGGCTAGTCAAGTCAATTTAGAATAGGTCCTTGAAGTTGTCACCCCTAAGGTAACTTCAAAGATGAATTTTATTCTATTGGCCCCTTATATGCTGAAAGAATTCAAAAGGGCCATATTCTAAATGAATCCAAATAAGGCTCCCGGATCGAATGGGTATAACCCAACTTTTTATCAAAGGTTTTAGAATCTGGTTGGACTAGATATCTTTAATTACTGTGTTAACTGGATATAAAATTTATCTATACCGCAGTCTATAAATGATACTATTATAGTGCTGATTCCAAAATGTGCCAATGCTTCTTCTATGAAGCATTTTCGGCCAATTTCATTATGCAATGTGCTTTATAAGTTAATAATAAAGGTGAATGCAAACAGGCTAAAGGGTTTTCTCTCAACTATTATCTCTGAATCCTAATTAGCATTTGTTCCCAACAGATCCATTATTGATAATATTTTGGTGGCTTTTGAATTGATTCATGCCATGCGGTGCAATAGGAAGGGAAAGATAGGTAATACTGCTTTAAAGATAGATATCAGTAAAGCGTATGATCATGTTGATTGGCATTTTCGCTGAAGAATTTTGTTAAAATTGGGCTTTGAGGAGCAGTGGGTTAATTTGGCTATATTTTTCATTTTAATAGTAAAATTCTATATTAATATAAATGGGGATCTGGTGGACTCGATAACTCCAGGTCGGGGTCTTCGTCAAGGCTGCCCTCTATCACCCTATCTCTTCATTCTTTGCTCTGAAGGGCTCACAGCTCTACTATCTCAGGCAGAAAGAAGAGGTGAGATTCATGGTTGTAAGGTCATAAGGATTGCTCCTTCAGTCTCACATCTGCTCTTCACAGATGATAGTTTTCTTTTCTTTTGGGCAAATGTATTTGAATCTAACAATATGAAGAGGTTATTAGATCAGTACAAACGTGCATCAGGTCAAGCAATAAACCTCTATGAATTTGCTATGCTTTTCTATATAAATGTTTCGATAGATTTAGAAGTAGAGATTCATAGGATTTTTGGGGTGTCAGACTCGATTGGTAATGGGAAATATCTTGGGCTTCCTTCTCTTGTTGGTAGATCGAAGCGAGAGGTTTTTTCTTTTTGGAAAGACAGATTATGGAAGCGATTTG
This sequence comes from Macaranga tanarius, assembly GCA_949673435.1. Lineage (NCBI taxonomy): Eukaryota > Viridiplantae > Streptophyta > Magnoliopsida > Malpighiales > Euphorbiaceae > Macaranga > Macaranga tanarius. Next base: position 3,856 of record CATIWO010022879.1, on the reverse strand, counting down.
CTTCTTGGCAGCATAGATTTTTCTCTAAAGTAGAGAAGGAGGTTCTCTTAAAGTCTATTGCCCAATCTCTCCCAACTTATTGCATGAGCACTTTCCTTATTCCCCTGTCTACATGTCATGAGCTTAAAAAGATGATGAACTCATTTTGGTAGGGCATGAAGAATAATGGGAGAAGGGGTATGAATTGGTTAAACTAGAGAAGGTTGTGTGTTCGAAAGGAAGTTGGTGGTCTCAGTTTCAAGGAACTCAGTTGTTTTAATCTAGCGATGCTAGCAAAGCAAGGGTGGAGAATTCTTCAACATCCAACTGCTTTAGCTTCAAAGATTCTCAAAGCCAAATATTTCTCTAAAGGAGATTTCTTTAAAGCCAGCCTTGGCCATAATCCAAGTTTCACTTGGAGAAGCATATTAGCATCGAGAGTTATCTTGGAAAAAGGTGTATGTTAGAGAGTGGGAGATGGTGGTTTGGTAAATGTTTAGTGAGATCCTTGGTTAAAAGATGATCAGAATTTTTTTGTGTCATCTACTTATATCCCAGGTTTAGAGAATACTTGTGTGAATGATTTGCTGATTCCAGGAACTAGGGAATGGGATGTTAAAATGATAGAAGACATTTTTAATGTTAGAGATGCAAATTTAATTTATAAATTTCCTTTGAGTAGATTGGGTTCTGATTCGTTAATCTAGCATTTTACTAAGGATGGTAGATACCAAGTCAAGTCTGGTTATCGAGTTGCTTTAAAATTGAATAGGAATGATGATTTAAGAGAGATTTAAGGTAATTGGAGTAGGCTATGGAAACTGAAATTGCCCACTAAAATCAAGCACTTTCTTTGGCATTTATTACGCAACTGTCTTCCTATTAAGACTCGATTAGTAGAGAAAGGTATGCAACTAGATACATGGTGTATTTATTATGCCCAAGAGATTAAAATGCTGCAACATATTTTTTTACAATACCCTATCACTCGTTGTTACTGGTATAGTATTAGTACTTCTTTTAGCCTGGGGGCTAATTTTACTTTTAATAATTGGCTCTTTTCTGTCATCTCTTTAAGCCCTTTGCACACAGTCTACAAGGTTTGTGTTACATTATGGGGTATTTGGAATTACAGGAAGAATATCTTGTGGAATAGACACCTGATGCTAGTTAATGATGCACTACGATCGACCTTCGAGTTTTCAAAAAGCATCTTCTGATGCACGATCTCGAATTAGTCTGGTGAAGTGGCTTCCTCCACCAATTGGACACTTAAAATGTAACCTTGATGCTACACTTTTTGGTCTAGAAAATCTTGTGGGTATTGGGGCAGTGATCAGAGATGAAAATGGTATATTTATTTCTAGTTTATCTAAGACTATTACTGGTTCACTACATTCGAAGGAGGCGGAGGGCATTGCTCTTAAAGAAACATTGTTATGGGATGAAAATGCAAGATTTCAGAAGGTGTTGTTTGAGATGGATGCTCAACTGGTTGTTCAAAGTCTTAATAATTTTGGCAGTGACTTGACAGAGTTTGGTTTACTGTTAAATGATTGTAAAGCTATTTTGAATGCCCATTTAGATTGGTCAGTTAATTTTGTACGTAGGCAAGCCAATGAGGTAGCTCATGCCATGGCACAGTTATCTCATTTTTATGCTAGCCCAACCTTTTGGCATGATGCTCCTGCTGCTGTTTTTGGGTTCATGACCAGCGATGTTAGTCAAAAATAACTTTTTTTATTAAAATATTATACTCTAACCATGAAATATCATGATGTTTTTTAATAATATTGTAAAATAATAGTTACTATCTTTTAGATATAATTATTTTTTTCAAAATATCACAAATTTTCTAAAATATTGTAGTTTTTAAAAATATTGTATGCTTTTGAAAATATCGTTAGTTAATAACTTTTCTTTAAAATATCATGATAAATTCTTTTTTTGACCAATTACATTTCATCATGCTAATTGCTAGTTTTGACATCATATCAAGTCGTGTAATCTACTTTATAAACGTATCTGAATTCGAGTTTGAAATTTTATCACCATATCTATATCTTAACATGATACATATATAACTAGCTAACACGAATTGTCAGCCATAACATTAGATCTCTAAAATATCATACTCTAATCACAAAATATCATGACTTTTTCATAACATTATGAATAATAGTCACTATTTTTTAAATATCATGATTATTTTGAAAATATTGTTTTTTTAAATATCATATTTTCCTAAAATATCACAAGTTTTTAACAATATCAAGAATTAATAACTTTTTTTTTACTAAAATATCATACTCTAATAAATAGAAAATCATGATTTTTTCATAATATCTTTAGTAATAGCCAATATTTTTTAAATATCACGATTGTTTTCTAAAATATCATAATTTTTTCTAAAATATCACTTTTTTCAAAATATCATAAACTTTTAAAAATATTACGAATTAATAATTTTTTAAATATTATGATAAATTCTTTTTCTGGATCAATTAAATCGTGTTGCGCCAGTTGCTAGTTTTGACATACTAACTTCATTAGCTTATATATATTGCACAATCATTTTTTTCTTTTTTTGTTAAATTATTTATTTTTCATTGATTGAACAGTAAATAATTTAAGTTTCATAATATAATTCTTATTGAATTACTTACTATTGTCTTATCTCTATCATTGGTTGAATACTAAATTACGTGCTTTTTAATTGTATTCTTTAGTTATTTCATATATTTCTTAATTGTACATGTTTCTCAAATGTTATAAGATAGGAGAGTTTCAGCCAAATTGAATGTTTAAAGTGCTATGATTATTTCATATAAATTTGAATTTGTCTAATACATTTAGAAGCTATTGTATTTGGTATTTTTTTATCAATTTCCCTCCTCTATTTACAAAATAACCATTTAAACATTTGAATTTTTTTAAATACGATTTATTCACACTCTTTATCATATTTGAAGTATTTAAATAATTTTTTATAAGTGAAAATAAAACTATTTAAATTATGAACTAGATATAAAGTGTTTATAAATTAAATATTTAGCAAATTAAAGAGCTAAAGTAACTCATTTGTAAATTAAAAGAAAAAATTGACAAAAAAGTGCCAAGTTTATACGACCACTAGGAGTGTAAACGAACAGAGCCGCTCGCGAATAGCTCGGAGCTCGACTTTTTAAAAGCTCGTTCGAGCTCATTTGTTAAGTGAAATGAATAGAGCCCGAACATAATTTTGAGGATCGAAAGATAAACGAACAGAGCTCAAACACCTCAAAGCTCGGCTCGTTAAAGCTCGCGAACAGGCTCGGTAATATGTTCGTGAGCATGTTCGCGAACAAGCTTGCGAACGGGCTCGTTAAGGATGTTCGTGAGCATGTTCGCGAACAAGCTCGCGAACGGGATCGTTTATGATGTTCGTGAACAGGTTCGCGAACAAGCTCACGAACATGCTCGTTTAGGATGTTTGCGAACAAGCTCGTTTAGTATACAAATTACATAATGTTGATGTATATTATTGTGAATGTTAACTAAATATAATTAAAATTGGTAATTGTATTAAAAATTACATATTTATAACATAAATTAGTATTAATATCAATGCTTCGGATTAAACAAATTACATAATTTGGATGTATATTATTGTGAATGTTAAGTAAATATAATTAAAAATTTATAATTGTAAACAAAATTACATATTTATAACATAAATTAGTATTAATATCAATGATATTACATAATGTTGATATATATTAGTATGAATTACTATAAGATTACTAAATATTAAATATCAATTGACTATTAAACATTAGTAATTACTAATATCACCAACTATAAGATTACTACAAGGTTACTAATTATTGGGTATTAG
>CATIWO010022857.1:0-12943 GCA_949673435.1 Macaranga tanarius | reverse complement strand
TATTTCTCCAATTCATTTAAGAAATTATTCATTGTTATTTGTTTTTAATGATAGTTAATGTTTAGTTTATTGATTTGAATATATTCAAATTTTTATATTTTAACAATATATTATCAAAAATTATTCAAATGATAAATATTTATGGGAAATTCTACACTAATTTTGTTTTCGGAAACTTTATTTTTACTTTGTCTTTATCGTTATTGAATGAGACTATATTAAATAATCAAATGGTGATTATTAACAAAATAAACTTTACACTGTAAAAAATAAAATAACCATAGACTACACTAATATTTATAATCAATAAACGAGAACTCTCTCCAATTTCCGTTCTTGTTTTTTTTTTTTTTTTTTTTGAAAAAAAAAAACGTATTTGGGCCAATGTAGGAAGCATTTTGAAGCATGGAAATGGGCCAATATTTTATCAAAACCCAACATTTGAGAAGGGTTTGAGAGGTTTTGTTCGTCCGCTGCTAACAAAACTCTTTCTGAGAAAAAGTGGCAACTTAAAGAAATCATCAATGGCGGAAGATGAACAACAGCAACCCAATAAACTAGAAACAGAATCCAAACCGCAAAACGAGAATGAATCAGCAACAACAGCAGAAGCAGAAGCAGAAAGGGAAGAGCTTAATAAAGAGAAAGAGAAAGAGAAAGAGAAAGAAAAGGAAAGAAATGAAATGAAACCATGGGAGCAGCACGCAGCAGTAATAAGCATACCACGATATGATTACAACGCACCCTCTTCTCTTCTTCATCGTTCTCACTCTGGCTTCCTCGTTACCTGCTCCATCAGTGAGTGTTTTACCCCTTCTTTCTTTTGTATTTTCTCATTTCTTGATTTCTTCACAGTCACAAGTGAATTTTCAAGTCTTTTTTCAAGTTCAAGAAGATGGGTTTTTTGTGTTTTTGTTTGTTATCAGAGAGGGAAAAAAGTGCCACCAAAGAAGTAATGTCAATTCTTGAAAAGGTTTCAACTTTTCTTTACTTTATCTTGCTTGATAAATAAAAAATTTGAGATCATTATATGTTTTATTTGGTATAAATTAGTGTTCTTGGATTGTGTTCCTGACTTCCTGTTTGTGCTGATACTTCGGTTCTGAATTTTTATTGCAGTATATTGGGTCTTATAATCGTGAGACATCTGAATGTTCAGAAAGTTCAAATGGAACCCAAAGCACTAAGAGAAGGAAAACATTGGCAGGTGGAATATGCGCTCAGGGCGTGGAAAATGAGAGCAGAAATAAGGATGCAGGTACTAATTTTCTAACTGAGGAAATGGGAATTATGTCTCTGAGTTAGAGACCTTTGCGAGGTATTAGATTTTTGTTATTTTGTGATATCACTTATGTTTCTTGATAATAGATGAGCTTTCAGAAGAGACACATAGGGTAGAAGAAACAGGTCTTGCTCTTTCTTTAGTCAAGTTGACGAGGAGTGGCCTACTTCTCCTAACTTTTGTTGGAGAGAATTCTTCTAATGCTACGGATATTGTATCAAATATTTTTCAGCGTCTGGAATCTGGGAATCTAAAGTCGCCTCTGTAAGTTATCAGTATAACTGGTTGCTAGCTCTTACTTAAAAACATGGTTCCAGCTTCATTTGAGTGTTTTATCTGCACTCAAATATCTTTGATTGGAACCACCGAAACAGTTCGAAACATGCTCCATTTTCAATCTGTTTTGCTTTTCTACTTTTCTGCGACATGTTTGTTTGTTATATCTATATATCTTCTATTTATGTTGCTATTTGGCATCTAGTTGATGAAGATTTTCCTTTTGTTTTTCATAAGAATTCCTAGGACTCGCTAGCTTGTGTATTATATCTTGAACCATATTAACTGTCTAGAGTGTAATTGTAGTGCTTCTTAGCATTCACTTTCTCCTATTTGACATATATTCGTTTTATTCTTTCTTCTTTGGATCTGTCTCAATGTGCTGTTCCTTTATATCCTTGTTTGGTTTGGATGAGTTTCCAATGCTAGTGATGTACTATGAGGCTAGCAATCTGCTTCGAAGTCCTTTTTTGGTATTTATGAAAATGAATGGCAAGTAATGACCTTTTTTGACATTTAGAGGAGGGAAACAGGGCTAGGAGGTAGAATCAGAATTGATTAGAGCAAGAGAAGAAGAGAATTTATAAGTCAAAAGATAAAAGTTAACAATTGGCATTTTCATAAGTCAAAAGATTTATTCTAATTACTGCTATGATTACTAGTAATAACAAACTGCAAATGTGGAAGGAAAAAACCATTATAAAGCAAACTTCCTAGTTGGAAAACAAGGAAGGAAGTTATAGTACCTGTAAGTTGCAATATTTACCCCCAAAAAAAAAAAAAAAAAAAGTCTGGACTGCATCATTTGGACGTTGCTAATTGCCAAAGATATGCTGATGTTTGTTGATTTTCTAAAGTTAGTTTCCAATGCATGTAATATTCCTTTTATTACATTTTATAGATCTAAATTGAACTGGAAAGTCATTGATGCAGATGGTGCCATCGTATTTTCCCTATCCAAGCTACTTGTCGTTTGGATGAGAATGAACTGCGAACAGTCGTATCTAAGCTTGTTCTAAAATTCATGAGTGACAAAGCAAACAAGCTTGAACGGCCCATAAAGGTAGAAGTTCCATTCTAGATTTATAGTAGGCCCTGTAAATTAAATGGACTCCAATTTGCTTGTGCATGTCCAAGTCTCTTTATTTATCATAAACGAAAGAACTTTATAATATATGAGTTCCAGTCTTCCACTGATATTCATTTGGTTTTGCTCATTAGGCAGCTCATTTTAGGTAATTATACACTACAGGGCACAAGAGATGAGAGTGGAAGATAGGATGGGTTGGGGTGAGAAGAGGGCTTTAAGGAAGATGTAAAACCCTATACTTACCCTTTCAAGAACGTAACACTCTTCTCCGTTGGGGCATTTTGGATTTTTATAATTTAGATAATCAAAAAAATGGAATGAGGTTATCATTGGTTGGCTGACTTTGCATTCTTTTGATCTGTAGTATGCAGTTGGATATAACAGAAGAGGTATTGAAGAGACACGAGCAAAGAATGTGAAAGATTCTTCAAAGGATTCTAATTCCTGTCTGTGTCCTTTGTTGGACCGGAACAAATGCTTTGATATTGTGGCCATTGCAGTTAAAGATGTTGTACCAGATTCAGCTGTTGATCTCAAATCTCCTCAGGTAAGAATGTTATCACCAGCTCCCAGATGTTCAAATTTGTTTACGCTTTTTTCCTGCCTTATAGTGTGCTCGAATGATGTTCTGACTAATAACTATTTGTCTGTCAGCTTTCCGTTCTAGTTGAGTTGTTGCCTCTTTCTGGAGTGCCCAACGGGTCATTAGTAGCTGCTGTCTCTGTTCTTCCTCAAACCCTCGTCAGCGTAAAGCCACGACTGTGCATTAAGCCTCTGGTTTCTTATGCCAATGCGAAGAATGGAAGAAGTTGAAGGTGGTTTCACATTACAACTAACACTGGACGCAATCAATATTCATGGACTTAACTCTTAAGCTTCCGCTCAGTTATTATATGCCGCCCATGCCTCAATCCTTGTCTCAAATGCATCAATCACTTGTAGTTTTCCTGCATGAATGCAGAAGCGCAGCATGCAGTTATTTGGTGCAATTTTTGTTGCAAAAATCCTATGTTAAAAACTACTGCAGAGCAGTCAAAAAGTGATGTTCTATTCAATATGCATAGTCAAGCAAGCAATCCTATGGAAGTACATATGCCTGTTTTTTTTCTCTGTTATTATTGTTTTGTTTTCTTCATATATTTGAAATTAAGAAAAAAAAAAAAGAAATTGAAAAAATCAAATATGTTGCCTTTTAAAAATTGCAAGTTTGTACTCTTCATGACATCCCATTCCAACAAAATTAATCAAAATGCTTGTTCAAAGGAAAAAGACTTTTTTTTTTGAAATTAGACACAGTTAAACTATGTATAATTGGTTGAATATAAAATACAATAAAATAGATCATAAAATAAAATAAAAAAATGTGTATCAGTTGTATAGTCTCTGAAATATTCCCATTTAAATTCATTGTTCAACTTGTTAGAAAAACAAATCCAACAGGACCAACACCAATTCCAATTGAAACACCCCTCCTCCCAGTTTACATTCCATAGTTGAAAAAAAGTAAATTTTAAGACATAACCTATTAAAGGTTTGTTTTGGTCATTAAAAAGGGGAGAGTGGGATGGAAACATACTACCCGCCCCGGACACCTATTCAAGGTTCACGCCTCTTTTATTAAGACGACAAAACCAATTTCAACCCTTTGAAAAGACGGACCAAATTAAATGCAAATTTTGCTTGCAACTTGCAAATTGCAATAATAAAACAACTCAAAATTGTGTTGCAGTCAAGCCAAGTAGTAGTGCAGTTTCCTTTATCAAAAAGCCTCGGTAGCAAGTTATAGTCAAGGAAAACCTAACTGCTCATTTTCCACACTAAACATTAATGTATCTGTGACTATCAAAAAGTCATGTCTAAGCTCAATATATGGATTCAAAAAATCTAAAACAGAAGAAAATTAAGAATGGCTAAAGAAGAAAAATAGGTGAAGAAAATGAACTAAGAAATATTCTAAAAGTACCCCCAAAAATACAAGAAAAAGATACAACACCAAAACCATATGAATTTTCTTTACATTGAGTTCTAGATGCCGCAAAGAGCAATAGATAAATCTAAGTTAATATTACGTTTTGCTGACGAAGAGCCGGAGCAATCTTTAAATGCAGACTTTGTGTATGAGGAGAATGCCTCGGTACTGATCTCACTCGTCGATGATGCATTATTACTTCTTTGTGATGAAGGATGGGGTAATGATAGTGACAACGATAACTCGCAACCATTAGCTTCTTTATCTTTATCTTCTGCTCTTCCACTTCCAGTAGCTTCTGCTTTGCAGATTTGTGCGGCTCGTTCGCAGCTTTCATTTTTTACCTTGGCAATCTGCAATAGCCAAATTCAAAACTCATCACTTTTCATTGCTTCCTTTTAGCCAAAAGGATACTTTATGAATTTAAAGTAAAATCAAACCCTAGTGAAGAAACACACATTCTTTACTATAATGCAATTCTTGTGACTGGAGCATGTTATGTTATATTAAAGACCCATTCAAGAACAATACCCACAAAATCACCAACACCAATTGCCATGCTCGTCTTAAAAATGTTGATTACAAGAAATAAACATAACCAAAAAACACATATTGGTTTAGAAAGCTGACCATATGGAGTTCATCACTATGATCTTTTTGATCTATATCCACTAGTAAATAGAACAGCATACTAGAATTGAAGCTACAAAGTAAGAAGGGGCAGTACAATAATTTAATATAATAGAGTACTATTATAAGTGCAGGTTCTTAGGTACTGTATGATCATATGCTATGCAATAAATAAGAATTTTGAATTTCCATTGTGTCTTCTAATCTATAGCAGAGGTCCCCCATTCACAACAGTTTATATTGGACCACAGAATAAGAGTTTCTACATTATATACACATGCACTCATTTTTTAGATGGTGTAGGCCTTGTGCATAAAAATAAAATTAATTTAAATAAACTTCAAGACTAGTTTTAGTAGGAGGATTTGAATCAAAAATGGCACAAGGAAATTACATGTGAGGAAATGTAAAAGGAAAGCAAAAGACTTAAATAAATAGCCTAAAAAAGATACCGCATTATTTGAAGAAACAAAGACAAAAATAATTTTAAACTGCAACAAAAATAAAAGCATATTAAAGTAGGTTGGCAACTAGCCTAACAAATGCATTTTTCTTTTTTGATGTCACAAAAAGGAGAAAAAATTAACAAAATATCTTCCATATAGAAAATTGCCAAGTCCTTGCAGTAGCAGGATATACCACAGAACAGTTTTTACCTAAACTAAAGCTGTACAATAAAAACACTTTTTTTTTTTTTTTTGGGTTACAGAAATGAAATCACTTTGCAAGGCACAGAAATAACACACAGGTTGACCTGAAGAAAGTATGGATATTCCACACACACCACTGGTCACAAGAGTGATTAACTGGAAACTGCAAAGAGACCACCTTACATAACCCTATGGTTGAAACTAGAAAAGGTGAACCCAAAACCAACATTACACTCAACCTATAAAAAAAGCTGACTAAAAGAGAAAAGAGAGAGAGAGTAGAGGTGGGTTTTCATTGTGTACCTTAAGAAAATCAGATACTTCCACTGCACACTTGAAAGAGTTTAGGTTGCAAAGATCATGTGGCAGAGAGAAGGCTTTGGATTGGGGCTTAGAGTGGATCTGTTCCCATCTGAAACTACCACCATTACCTTCTTTTATTCCCATATAATCATCAAGAGAGTACGGATTGGTGACTGTTTCACATATTCCTTGGCTGCATTGCAGGTTTTGATCAGAGATTGAACTCCTGGTCTCAATTCTTGCTCTGCAGAAAAGAGAAAAAAAAGAAAGAGATCAAACAAAAAGAACAAGTAAAGAGGCAAAAAAAAGTGAAGAGCTGAAAGGAAAAGATCACGCAACAGTGCAAATCTTTTTTTGTTTGTTTCTAGACGAGGACAATATATCCACTTTTTATGTTTCTTTGATACTTCGAAAGCCTAATCCACAAGTATATGTGCATAGAGGAGCTAAACTGACCTTTTTGAAGGGTTAGTACTGCATATGAAATGAGAATCTGATTCCTCAATGGGTTTTACTTCATCAATACACCCATCATGCTCATCAAAAGATTGTCTTCTTTGATGGGTAGAGCTCTTATCTGTCATATACACGAGAAAAAGATACCAAACACACATAAATACAATCAGAAGCATTCAAGAAGATATGTCAAGTTTGATAAAGAAGTAATAGGCCTTTTATGGATACTGCATTTTGTAAATGTGCCTTTTGATAAAAGTTAAAAGGGTGGCGGAATAAAGGCAAACAGCAGGTCAAATGGGCATTTAATTAACACAGCTTGATGCATTGATACACAGAGAGAACACAAGCAATAGCTGGAGTGGCAATTGAGAGGTTTATGGGTTTCATCAGAAATGCTAATATTAGAAGATCTGAAAAGGATGCAAAGTTATTCTGCTATAAACTCTTTTGGCATAAAAAAAAAACTCCTTTTAGCAGAAATGAAAGATAATAAATGAAGTGAGGCTCCTGTATTATATGCTCCTTTCCAAATCATATGTTTACATGTGAAATTTAAACTCTTTGATTCTGAACTGTGGATGAGAACCATTAGGGGAAAGTATAAAACGAAGTCAGCCATTAATGCCTAAGTATATAACACATACACAGACAGCGATGGATGATAAAGAACCTGATCAAGATTTGAAACACAAAGTGGTTGATAAACATGTGCGAAGATAAAGAAGTTAAAATCTTTGGTTACCTTGTTTACCCAGATCACTTCTCATGCTTCTGTACATCTGGTAAAAAACAAAGGAAAAATATCCATGTAAGCAAACTGATAAAAGACTTGGACACTGGAACACGAGTCATGAAGAAGCAGCTACAACAAGGATTAAGAAAGAATCAAAAAGAAAATAAAGAAAGTTAAAAAAAAAAAAAAAAAGACAACCTGGAGGTGGCTCTTCACATGTGAAATGGTGAGCCCTTTCACATCCATTAACTGAAGAACTAGTTTAGGTGTAGCTTCTGCAAATAAATTTTTACAGAAGAAAAAATCACAATCACCACGAGAGACACAAAAAAAGATGAAGCAAGCAAAATAAAAGTAACAGTCACAAAAGCAATGAATCCTTACTGTCTTGACCACCAAGCCTTTCAATTGCATGAACAAAACAATGATGAAGCTCAGGAGTCCATCTCAAGCGAGGAACTTTTGATCTTACATATTGTCTTACAGTCCCACTTCTTCCACAACTACCCATATCAGGAAAACCTCTAAAAGTCCCTCCTTTTCTTGTCTAAACAAAAGTTTCGCCAACTGGGTACTCGTAAAAATCCTTCCTTTAACGTTCTTACACCCTCAAAAAAAACACAACTTTGATTCTAGTTCTCCAAAGAAGGAAAAAGACTTGATTTTTTCGTCGTAACAGCACTCTTTATATAAAGAGAAGAGTGCAGAAAGGAGAGAATTAAGAAGAAAAGAGAGAGTTTAATTAATAAAAATTTTGTTTTAGTAAATGAAGCTGATGGATTTTTGGGTGATGAGCTATTGGGTAATAGTAAGAGACAAGAAAGAGAGAAAAAAGATATAAAGATCACGAGAAAAGGAAGAGACGTAGCTCTGTAGCGCTGCAAATTCCTCAAGGAAGGGACTGATAATACCTGCCTGCTGCTACTCCTCCTCCTGCTGCTGCTGCTCAAGTTCTTTCTTTCTTTCTTTTTTGCTGTTTGCAGAGGCAGAGAGAAATAGAGAACTAATAATAATAACAAATTAAGAAAGAGAATTGCGATATAAAATCACGAGTTTTATAGAGGAAAAAAAAACATTAAAGCTACTATTCTATTTCTTCTGCTGCTGCTTCTTCTTCTTCGCCGAAAACAAAAAGAAATCATTACTAAGATACATAAATATATATATATGTAATATACCATTTTAATAGTATAATAATAATTAATAATTATATAGCTATAAATAAAAACAACACAGCAAAGCACAACATCAACACTAACACCAACACCAACCAACTGCTTCGCTTTGACCTTGGTTTCCTCTCTCTCTTTCTTACATAAAATCCCATAATACGCCAATGTCGTCATGATCACAAAATGCCCCATGAATCCCACACATTTTCTTCCCTTTTTTATTTATTTTAGTTAATTTTCCTACCTTTTTTTTTACCTCTACTCTGTCCGGGGCCACTTCTGTTTCTTTATACTCAAATGTTATTTTTTTTGAAGAAAATATACTCAAATGTTATATTTTTTAAAATATTAATATTTATTTTAGTGTGTTATACGGATATTAATATTTTGTATATTATAAAATAGTAATATTATTTTATATAGTAAATTATTAATATATATTGAGTTTCTTTTATAAAATGATCATATTAAGTTTGAAGTAATTTATTTTATATTCAGGTGTTATTTATTTAATTCAGTTTGGTTATAAATAATACAAAATACGATTTTCATTGAATTTGGCTTAAATAATAACATTATTTTAGTATTATATATAAATAATTGGGAATGATTGATTCAAATCTAGGGAATAATAATAAGTTGGTCTAATAAAATATGAAAGTGTTGGGCAGTGCTGTGGCATTGATTAAGTCAAATAATCAAATTCCTATCAATTCGCACATTACCATCTTCATTTTGTAGTTATATTATATCGGACAAAAATATTCATGCATGGCAGCTTCTATGCTTCTTCTTTTTTCCCCATGGAAACTATGAAAAAAATAATATGATCCATATAATTTTATATTGTAAATTTTCTTTGATAAAATTATATTGCAAATATTTATTTGCGCATATTCTTTTTGCACGTACTAAATATGTCAAAATATTAAAATAGTAGCATATGCATTATAGAGCTCAACATAGTTTTTTTTATATGATATCTTTGATGTTCCGTAAATACAAGTACTTAGATTATACTAAAGTTTGAGCCGGATCCATAAAGAAAATAAAACTTTTACAGCTTCTATTTTTTTTCTATGTATAACATTTAAACTCAGTTTTAAAGAAATTCAAATTTTTTATAAATTCAACCACCAAATATTGGTTGTTCAATATAATTTTTAACTAATAGTGAGTTCGATCAAAATATTGATAAATTATATAAGTAAATAATTTTTTAAAAATTATTGAAAATTAATTTTATAAATCGATAATAAAATTTTAATCTTACATCTTATATATTATTTTTGAAAAAAAAAACACCAGATCACTCTTTTTATTGATAATATTAGGGGTGTTCACGTCCCGAAATGGCCGAACCGACAATGTTTGGTTTGCATTTTTAAGATTTTTGAATTTTTTTGAACCGAACCAAAAATTGGTTCGGTTCGATTTTATATAAAAAAAATTACTTAACCGAGATAACCGAAATAACCAATTTTTTATTTTCTAAATATTTTTTGAAAAATATATACTAATTTAATATAAAAATATAAAAATAATTCAGATTTTTGAAATTTTAGGTTTGGTTCGGTCGGTTTAGTTTTTCAAGTATAATTTTCGAAATTTTTTAACTGAACTGAAATTTGGTTCAGTTCGGTTTTAAATAATTTTGATTCGGTTAATTCGATTCGATCAAAAAAATTGACCAAACCGACCGAATGAACACCCTAGATAATATTCAATATAACATTTTGTTAATATCGTTAATAGGAAATTTGTGTTGCTTTTGGTATGTGTATCTAACATAGCCTAATATATATCTAAAACCTTTTGCATTATGGATATATATTGTTGTAATAACTGGATTAATACTTTATTGTTGCAAACTAGCATAATCTAATTTAGTTTTCTTTTGTATAATAATAAAAATTAAACGCCATTTATCAGTAGCTCAAGTAATATAATTTATAATAGTCTTGTTTGTAATAGCTTGTGACAATTGTAGTATCAGAGTTGATATCTACTAATATTGTTGTAAGCTTTCGATGTTATAGTTGTATGGTATGTTTGGTATGTACCCGTAAAAAAAAAGATAATACAATAAAAAAATATAATTAAACATATTTTATGAGTAGTCTAAATAGTAATTAACAAAATAAAATAAAACAGGTTTATTTTTCTCTGCTGTCTTAATTAAAAAGAGTTTGGCTTATTAAAAAATAATAAGAGAAAGAGGTTCACGTCAAGACTCTAAAAAAGTCAACTATTTTGACATAAAGAAACACAAGCCAAAAATATAAAAACAAAAATCTCTAAACTCAAATCCAGGCCGTTGATTTTACGACTTAAAAATCCTGGCATGAATCCCCATGAAAGATCAACGGCGAGATGGTGAGAAAAAAGATCACGTCATTTCCAATAGAAAAAAAAAAAAAAAAAGGATGAATACAACAAATCTCACACAAACACATATATATATATACAAAATTTTGGAATTTAGAAATTTCTATTCTTTAACATCAAATCAATCATCACGTTTTTAATTAAATAATCAGCTCTATGACTCTATCCTAATTTTAATTAATATATATACACACAAAGGTATAGCCTAGTTGTTGTAGGCTACGTTAGCTGTATATAGGCAACTGCATTATAGAAGGCAGAGACGGTGCCGACTCTTGGAATATAAGTGCCAAACATTTCTTCAATTTCCTTACTCATAACATGGGACATTTAATTCCCAATACCATAAATTAAATTATTATATTTATATCCAATTGAACTCTGCTTTTTTTTTTTTTTTACCAACTATGATTTTCATTTATCATGAAAAAAATTTACATGAGAGTACATTTTATAATAATATACTCTCTAAATATTTTTAAAGAGAGAAAAATTATATCTAAAAAATAAAATAATCCAGTCCATGGTATAGAAAATTTCCCGGTAAAGATAGAAAAAACTTTTTTGGCCATCTGTGCTTCCTGCTTCTCAGATGTAGTGAATGAGCCAAATCGAAGCTTAATCTAACTGAATTGTTCAAATTTTCATCTTCACATCTGCTTCAGATCTACCATTATACTGCTCTAATGGATGGATCAAAGCACTAAAATAGAAGATAAACTTCATACTGATAAACTAACACTAGCACTAACACAAAAACTTATTTATGAACTATAAAAATACCCATTAAATTTTGAGTTTAATCCTCAAATCTATGAGTATTAAAGGAAGCCAATGAAAAACGAAGAAGAAAGCTGTTGCAGAGGAGAAGAATAAGTGAGAGAGAGGATCCAACTCTACTTATTCTAAAGTTCAAGTAAATGGATTCCTTAATTTTTATTTTTATATATAAAATTTTGTATTTCAAAATTTTAAAAAATAAATAATTTTTTTTGATATTTATATTAATAAAAATGTTAGCTCTGTGACATTATTTATTATATAGGTAAAAGGTACACCCTTAATCTTTCATGATAAGAGCGAAAAAACCATTAAGCTAAAAAAGGTATATAAAAGTCCATAATAATTTTATAAAAATTAATTTATTCTTGACAATTGTTTATTCTAAAACATATGTTACTAACTTTCTTAAAAAAATTAAAACATAAAAATTATTAACAAAATTTTAGAATCATTAAAATTTTTACAATTAAATTATTTTTTAATAATAAAAATATGTAGTTTAGAATAATTTAGATCAATAATTTTTAAATGATAATTTTTACACTTTTAAATAATCTTACCAGTAATTTTTATAAGAATCAAAATTTTTACATTCATATTATTTTTTAAGAATAAAAATATATAGTTTATAATAATTTAGATCAATAATTTCTTTGATGATAATATTTATACTTTTAATAAATTTTACCAATAATTTTTATAAGAATCAAAATTCTTACACTCAATTTATTTTTTTAAGAATAAAAATATATAATTAGAATAAATTGTATCAAACAAATTTTAATGATAATTTTTATAGTTTTAAATAAATTTTGCCCATACTTTTTATGCTTTAAAATTATTTTTAAGAAAATAAATAACATGTGCTTTAGAATAAAGAATTATCAAGAATAAATTAATTTTTTAAAAATAACTAAATTTTTGAAAATAATTGTGCACTCTAAAATAAATTATTAAAATAAACTGTTAATTAATAAAAGATAAATAAATATTTTAAATTTTAAAAATATTTAGGGTTTCATTATAACATCCGTGTCCTGGAACAGAATTACTGTTCATTTAATATGAATTAAGAATGTTATGACTGTTGTTAATTTAATTTGGTGATTTAAGATTTGATTGCAGTTGTTATGAATAAGTAATTTGAGTTAAATTTGTCGATGAATTTGCATGAATTCTTTGAAGTTCGAATGTTAGTAATTAAGTCG
>CATIWO010022835.1:0-12801 GCA_949673435.1 Macaranga tanarius | reverse complement strand
TTTGTGAGCAATTTTAATGTTAATATCTCTTTTTCTTGCTTTTTTTAACTTTTTTTTCGCATAGAGTAAAAAAAATTTATTTGAATTTAAATTAATTTTCATAATTTTAAATTTGTATAAAAAATAATTTTTTTGAACACTAAAAAAAATATAAATTATCTAATTAATATGAGCCCATCCACAATTACATCACCCAAAAAAATGGAAAATTAAGTTAATTCTTATTATTAAAAAATTATGATTGATCCTAAAATTAGACAAGCGGCTAACATGGACCTCACCATAAATATTAAGGGCAAAAAATGCACCTTTTGCCCATAATAAAATCAAAGAAGATGGTGACATAATTAATTGTCAACAATAAGCTTTTCGTCGTATAGTAAAGGCAAGAAGGCAAAATTTTCGGGTGGGCTAATGAGGGTGGTTTGTAATATAGGGTGAAAAGGTAGGGTAAAAATGGAAATTCACACGATGGACCCCACGAGCATTGATAAAAATCAAAGAATAAAGAAATGACAGAAAATAGTGTAGGGTAGGTATAGGATAGGACAGCTTTTTGTATTTTTATTTGTATTTTCATTTTGAAAAAAAAAAAAAAACATTTTTACTTGCGTATTAGGAGCATTTCTCATACTTGTTATTTGGTTTTTTATTTATATTATATACTCTGCCCAATAACATTAATATTTTAAAATTTATATGTATTTTTTCTTTAATACATATTTTCTAATAGTGATTAAAAATTATATATATATATTAAAATAATTAATAATATTTGTTTAATACAAAAATTAAAAATAAATCAAAATAATTTAAACTCAATTTCCATACACAAATAATTTTCTCACTTTAATTTATTTTGATTTTCATTTGATTTATTTATTATCATCCCATAATTAGTAAGTAAATCATACTCTAAATAAGTTTGGCAGATAAATCACTTACGTATTTACTCAATGATATTAGTTAACTAATATTAAAAAACAAAATTAATAACCTAGATAATTAAGAAAGCATTAATTAATACATAGTTCATACTTCATACAACAATTATGTAGTATCTAAAAATAAAAAATATTTTAATGATATACTTTATTATTAAATATAAAATATATTATAATGTGCATATTTACTTATTTCAATCCAATGACATAATACACATTAAATATTCAAATGTTAAAAAACTAAAAACATATAATTTTCTAAAAACATGAAACATTTTAAACATCATATTTATTTTTTATAAAATATATATCATTTATTTTCTGTGTATTATACTTAGCACAAATAAGCTTTGTTCAAATAATTTTTATAATTATTTTTATTTTGTAAGAAAAAAAATAAATAAAAGCACTATCTTTATGTAGATTTTTTTTTTTTTGTTTTTCTTCGTAAGTCATAAAATGCATATTCAGGAGGGGTGAATCATTCATGGGTGTTAAAATTGGTACGAAATTAAATTTTGTAATTTTTATTGTGTTTTAAGAGGGAAAAAAAATAAAGATTAAATAAATAAAAGAAAGAGAAGAGAAGAGAAGAGAAGGAACCTGATGCCTTTTTTTTGATGGGTGAGTGGGTGGTGCTGCTCTCTTCTTTCTTTTCCTCTCTCACTCTCTTTTCTTTATTTTTTTGTTTTAACCTTCTCATTTGCCTTCCTCTTTTCTCCTCCCAACCCTACACAAACTCTAAACTAAAGAAAAAGCTTAAGGTTTGTTTTAGCATAAGCTGCTGCAGCTTCTTCTCATTATCATCATCATCTTCTTCTTCTTCAAATTCTTTAAATCTGTGTTTCTTTTCTTGTTTCTTGGTTCTTGTTTTTGGTTTTTTTTTTTTTTTTTTTCTTGGAGGTGAATATATATGAAAGAAGTTTAATTTGGGTTGTGTGTGTGTGATTTCATGATTTCTTTGTGTTTTTCAGTTTGTGGGTAAGCTTCAATATTTTCAAAGTCTTCTTCTTTGATTAATTAAGAGAGAGTTTGGTCTTTATAGTCATGGGTTCTCACTTGAGATTTCTTTTATTTTTTTGGTCAGTTTTTTGAACTGTTCACTTAATTACTATGTGAAGACCAGAAAAATTTTTATGTTCTCTTTGGTTCTTTTTAAACCTTGCAAATCTTTCACTTTTGGTGCTTGAATTCTCAGTTTATGCTTCTTCTTCTTCGTTCACTGCTTGTTTCAGGTCCTGTTTGTGCAAATAAGCTCTTGACTTCTAATCTTTTTGTATTATCATATGTTTTGCTTATAAATTCTGATTCTTGGGGTTATGTTACTGGATTATGTATGGTTCTTAAAAGTCTAAATTTTGAATCTTTTCTGGGTTTGGTTTGCCCACATAAAATAACGGATAATTACTTTTAACGAGTTTCAACATCATCTTTTGCTTGTGGGTTTTGTTCTTTTGCTTATTTTGTGCTTTGCTTGATCATTAAAAACAAACAGTTGCTTCAATTTTACTCATCCCCATTACATAAAATAACGTTCCTTCTAGATTATATATTCATATCTGCAACTCCACCATCTTTTTTTCTTCTGGGTACTTTCTTGATCTCATTTATATATGTTTTGCTCTTAATTTGCAGGAGAAGGTTGATGATGGATGCAGATTCTAGTGGGGTTGCTTGATCTTTGAGAAAAAAAAAAAAAAAAGAAGCTTAAAGAAAGCTAGCTAAGTTAGGTCCTTTGATGTTGCAGCTGGAGGCTGCTGTATATGCGTGTATGTATAAGCTGTGGTGAGAGTGCTCTGCTGTGATGGTGGTGGGGTTTTGGATGAGAAAGAGAAAGGTAATTAAAAGGGAAAGAGAGAGTGAGAGGTAAGAGAGGTCTGTAAATAGTGTTGTTATGTTGTATATGCTGAAGGCTAAGAAGTTAAAGATAAGGCCCAGTTGTGGAAGTGGAAGAGATAGTAGTAGTAGCAGTTGTAGTTGTGGAGAAGCTGCTTGTGACTGTTTCAAAAACAGCACAAGAAGAGAGAAGCTTAGCATCAGATGTTATCCATTGAAAACCTTCCACCAGATCCCTCATGTTCTTGCCAGTTTCCAAAACTGAATACTACTAGTAGTGATGAGCCAGAGGTAGATCTACCCAATCCACCCCTTGATCATCATACCCCACTTCCAAATTTCTCCATAAGGTAAAAAAAAGTTTTCATTGATCTCTTATTTCAGGATGAATAGTGGCTAGATTTTTTATTTTTATTTTGTGGGTTCTTTTTCAATATTTTTGTTTTTTGGTTTCATGGCTCTTTCTAGCTGACTGACTGCCATCTATCTAGAGCTTCTCTTGCTCATGCTGATCTCAAAGTAATCTAATCTTTCAGATCTTTTGTTGGGTCAGATCCAGAGAGTTGCATATATTTTCCTTGTGGCTCAGTTGGAGATGGGGCCTAATTCTTGACACAACCTCATCTTGTCCTCTATTTTGGTCCTTGAAAGCTTTTGCTTTGCCTCAGATGAGATGATGATCTCATTCACGGCTCTTAAAAGACACCAAGCCTATAACATAACATATGATTCTTGGGTCTATATTTACGTTTTGAAAGGATTTTTAGTCAATATTCACCTACTACTTTCTTTCTTGATGCCTGTGATTTCATGTCACTTTATACAATCCTCCTTGCAGCCTGTACTTGTTTCAAACCATATCATTGAACAGACTAGAGACTAATTTTTTCTTCTTCACCAGATTTTTTGAACCTAGTTGTCATGGGTGTTTCTGGTTGTTTTCTACTGTTCATTCATTGGGTTTCTCTTGGATTTGCCATGAACCTGATGAACCATATATCTCTTTTTTTTCTGTTAACATATGATATAAAGGTCTCATGGCTGCCATGGTTTCAACTCCCTGTAGATACGTTATTATTGATGCTGCTTTTAGCTTTCTGTCTTATTATGAAATTATATATCAAGTAGAATAACAAGTACTGATTTTGGTGCTGCAGAGATTATGTATTTACAGCCCGGAGTAAAGATATCAAGAAGAATTGGCCTTTTTCTCTGAAAAACTTGCAGCTTTGTTTAAAAAATGACGTGAAGGACGTTTTACCACCATTTCAGCTTCTTGATACAGTAAAGGACCAGTCTTTTAAGAGATGTACGGTTGAAAGTAGTTCACTTGAGAAGGAAAGCACAAGCAATTTTGATGAAGAGCCTTCTAGGCAAGTCAATCATGTGGTACTAGATTCATCTGATGATCCCCGGTTGAATAACAAGCTAGTTGAATCTTGCATAGACATAAGTTCATGTAGATCTGGAGAAGAAAATGATTTCCCATCCTCAACAACAAGTGTGTCTCAATCTGAGATAGAGTACCCTTCAAAAAGATCCGATATAGAGTCACTTAGTAACAGGCAATCTAGTTCACCAGCTGAGACTCACAGGAAAACCACTGTTGCAGTTGAAGCTGCTGGACCTTCTGGGAACAACAAGACTGAGAGCACTTCCAGGCCAGTAGGAAAGAAGTGTAGGCTGATAGTGAAATTTGGTGGCAACTCTGATCGCAACTCAACTGAAGATATTGCCTCTAATTCTACTGCTGTATCAGAAACAATGGCTTCCAAAGTTTGCCCTGTTTGCAGAACTTTCTCATCCACATCAAACACAACGTTGAATGCACATATTGATCAGTGTCTTTCTATGGAGTCAACACCCAAATGGACAGCTGATTCTAAGTTAACAAGACATAGGATTAAGCCAAGGAAGACAAGGTTGATGATAGATATTTACTGTACAGCTAGACCTTGCACATTAGAAGAACTTGATCGAAGAAATGGTACGAGCTGGGCCACATTTTCAAGCTTACCTGCTCAGGAGAATGAGAAGACTGAGACTAGTAATGAAGGGAAGAAGCAAAGGGTTTCAACTAACCATCCTGAGGATCTTGGTGATGTAGGATCTGTTTACATTGATGCAAATGGCACTAAACTTAGGATATTATCCAAGTTGAATGATCAGCCATCAGTGTCAAAAGGAGGGGAAGATATTGGAGCAAGGAAACCTTTGAAAGCAGATAAAGGAATCAAATACATTTTAAAGAAGAAGAAAAAACGCATAGTGCAAAAACATCAGAAGTATCTGAAACTTGCTCTTCAAAGCAAGAAAATTTTCTCCCACAAGACCCATCAATCACAGGTACAGCTCTCTTGCTTTCTACATTTGTCTTTCTTTTCCTTGTCCTTAACGATCTATGCATCTCCTTATCAACTGCCTTGAATTATGTTTGATTAAAACCTTCTAATAGCCTCTCTACGTTTCATTGCTGTGGGACACTTCACTGTTTGTTTTGGGGTGAAATATATGTTAGATTTTTAAAGTAGTGCTGGACTGCCTGGGGTTTTAGCTCTTTGGTATTGGGATTTGGGATTTGTTTCATGCTAACTCGTTAAAATGCATAAAGGTGCTAGAACAATATTATGTTCATTTCTTCCTCCTCTTCAAGCCCATTTGTATTAGCACTTCCTTCTGGTGCATTATACATGTTGATTTACTCCTTATGGTCTTTTGATGCAAAATCAGTAGCATGAATATTCAGCTGTATATGGTTGTCAAATTTGCTGTAAACAGATTTCTGGAGGTCAAAAAGGATGTTCAGAAGAGGGAAAAAGTTCCGAGAAACATCTGATGTCAAAACAACCCAATTCCAGTGATTCTGGGACTTTAAGACCATGGGTTTGCTCCAAACGAAGAGGTTTTATGAAGAAGATTGCTAGTCAAGAGGGCCATCAGCCTGTGAGGTGTAATTGGCATTTGCCTCAGGATTTGCTGGTTGATAATGGTCAATCATTTTTGGGTGATTCTCTTCCAGAAAGGACTCATGTTAAGAAATTTACTAATCTGTCAGAGAATCCTATATCTTCTCCTGGAAACAGTGAGAGGATGGAAAAGTCAATTCAAGAACTCCAAGTTAGCAATAAGAGGGATCAGTCTCCTGGGAGTAAAAAAATGGGAAATTTCATGGTGGAAGCCAGACCCAGCAACAATGTGGAGAGCTCTTCTCCACCAATGAATCAAAGTTCCAGCCAGTTGGGCAGATGTGGCAGTTCAGTGTATGATAATTGTATGCTGAGACATTCAAACACTACAAAGAATCATGCGTCTTTGCTGAGGAAGAGGACAGTTGGTACTCACAAAGACTCAATCAATGATTCTGATAGTTCTTACATTGCTAGCTCAAAATCATCCCGGAGTGCTCATGCAATTGTAACTAAAGCAATGAAGTTCTCTTCTTTTAGGAGAAACATTTCTGTCAATAGCCAATCTTCTGGAAATAAATCTATGCCTGGTAACACTAAGAATTGCCTTAAGAAGTCTCAAGTGCGCCTCATGAAAGAGAGGGATGAAGAGGCAGTGACTTGGCTTTCTGATGTTGATCAACAATATGATATGATGCATGGTGATGCTGATAAGCAAGTTGAACGAGAAGAAATAGCTGAAGAGGAATCTCTCAAAAGAAGCACTGTCCTGGAAACTAGGCAAGCGAGAGGAGTGCTGTGCTTTTCTCAAGAGAAAGAAGCATTGGCTATGAGGAGCTCGAAATCTGCATCTTATTGTTATGATGATGATTTGCAGGTAGATGCGGATTCATCTGTTAGGGTTGGTGATGATTTTCTACATAGAATTGTTGTTGAACCGTCTTCCAAGACTTCTGATGGTAGGACTGCAACTAGTCTGATTAAGTCAGTAGACTCAGAATTTTACAAGCTTAGTAATTCCTTGAAGGTCCAATCTAATTATAGAGGGCTGCTATGTGGGACTGAAGCCTCAGCAGGTCGTACTGAGCCTGATTTTGTCAATGACCAAGAGATGTTTTCTGCTGATGAAGTTGGCAACAGTGTGGTGAGGCAAAATTCTGAAATAGTGGTGGAGTTGGATTCTGAAGTTGGGCAACGAAACTCTTTTCCTGAGGTTGATCCAATACCTATTCCAGGACCACCAGGGTCATTTTTGCCAAGTCCTAGGGATATGGGCTCGGAAGATTTTCAAGGGAACTCATCACTGACCACGAGTCGGGTACATTCTTCTCCAGATCAGCATGATGTGGTTGATGGAGATTCCTCGGATTCCCCCATGTCTGCAGCCTCTACAATCTCCAACCCCTCAGCTGGTAGATTAGATTTCAAGTATTCAGAACCATCATCATCCTTAGAACCTTATGCTGTTCATGACAGGATTAGGTCAACGGATAGTAGTGCCGAGCCTTCATTACAAAGTGCTGGTATTGTTTCACAGGCCCCAGGTGCAGACATGGACAAATCTAATTTTAATGGAGAGTATTTGAAACTTGATAGGATCTATATTGAGAAGGGACCACTCAGTTTCAAGAATGATCAGCCATGCTGTTGCCAAAGGAAGGAGAGATTTAATCAGGATGTTGCTTTAAATTATCAAGAATCACCGCTATTGAGGCGACGAAAATTGGCTTCGATGACAGTTCCTGCTAATGGAAAGCAGATGGATTTCAACTCCAATTTGAGGCCTGCTGATATGGATGTGAGGCCAGAATTAGTTCCTCCAAGCAATTTCTCAACTTCTGGATCTGAGAAGGTGGTTCTACCAGTCGTCAAGCCACTTGCAAGTCCTATTCCTTTTAAGGATTCTCCCAATGCTGGAGTGAGGGTTTTAGCTCGCACTGATGCTGATTCTGCTAGTCCATCTGCTTCCAATCCTGTACTCAGGTTGATGGGGAAGAATCTGATGGTGGTTAACAAAGATGAAGACGCATATGTGCCACCTGGGGTGATCCGACCTCATGTTCAGAATAACCATCAAGCCTCTCAATTTCCAGCTCTCTCCAGATCCTCACCTGGAAATATTCAGCATCAAGATTTTCATCCCTTGCACCACATAGGCCCCGAAGTTCCCGTCATTTTTGGTCAGAACTCTCATAAAGCAGCTAGTCAATGCTTCGATGATGGGCAGTATAACAGCTTTAGAAGCCAATCTGATTCAAGGTTACCTGTACATGTTCGATTACCAGCAGGCATGTTTCAAGACCAGCACACATATTGTGGTTTTGCAACATCTGTGGATGCTCATGGTTATAATGTTCCTACCCGACATAATAGACTAAAGAACATACTAAATACATCATCCATGGATAATATGGAGAAAGTGATGGCAACTCCAGACCGCCATTGTCAACACTCAGATTCCTCCATAAATCTAGTAAAAGAGATCATTATCATTGATGACATCCCTGAGAGTGAAAATATTGTGATCAACGATGTTCCAAAATACACCGAAGGCAGGAGGGAAAGTCAGGTAGTGTCATCTGGCATCTCAATTCCAACAGTTCCTAGTTATAACCCAAATCGTCCGCATCCTTATTCTTGTTATCAGACGCAAGAACATTCTTCTGTTGGAGAATCACCAATGGTGCATGGTGTCAGCTTTCACGCAACCCCAACTAAGCTGAGCAACACATGTCCCATCAGGTGGGGTTGCATCTCAGAAGGTTCTGGGGGGCTGCAGCGAACTCCTTTTACAGCGGCATCTTCGTCACCTGCTCAGTTGAGATCTCCTGCGCTGCATTATTCTCCAGGCTTTACGTAGTAAATGTACCTGGTCTGCAAGGTAGTTCATCAATCAAATTTGTCCTAGAAGTGAGCTTCTTCCACCAACTAGCAGTTGCCAGAAAGAAAATAATTGCAGTTTGATCGAAGACAGGCAGCAAAAAATTAGCAGTTGGGAACTTGGAGCAAGCGTTTGAATTCATTTCTGATGTACTGGATGTTGAGTCACATTTTAAGCAGTTTTTCTAGGGTTCTGCTTAGGCAAATCTCAAAACTTTTCCTGAAGACTAGATGGATATTGTATAATCAATCTTGGAATAATAGTTGACAAGGAACCTTTGGCTGAAAGACAAGAAGTCAAATGTTCCTATAAAGAAATTCTCACCCTTGTATTTTGTTAATTATGACATTTCTTTTTCCTTTTTTAAAGATTCCATTGGAGCTAAACTCAAGTATTTCTCTATATATGCACATATAAATACCTTCTCATCTTGTTCTTGTGCTGTCTAAATATTTTAATAACTTCATTTACGTTTCCTCTTTACATGCAGTTTGTGAAATTTGTAATTTGATAATTTATTTATTTTTTATCTTGAACAGAATTGCTCACTCACATATATATATATATATATATGTATTTCATGGTTATCCATGCAAGTGCAGTAGAGATCAATTGAAGTAAAATGGAAGGTAGCTAGCTAGCTATAGGTGATAATTGAATTGTTACTTTCCTGTCTCTAAAATGTGATAAACTTGGTCTAAAGTCATCAATCAATGCCTGTAGCCACATTTTTATTTATAAATGTTAGTGCACTGGTGGATGCATATTATCCTGTTGTCATTTTTGAATGGATATAGACTACTTGGAGAATAATTTGTTGAAGTCATTTTCAAATATTAAGCAATTACAAAGAAAACAATTCTTTTTTTTTTTTTATTAACATATAGGTGCATGCATGGTATCTCTGCTGCTGTTTGTGGCGATGATAGATATGACTAGAAAGTTGGCACATGCCTTGCCTAAGTACATAAAATAGAAAACAGTACCAGTGATGGAGATGTTAATAAACACAAAACACAATTATGTAAGTTCCTTCTAATGCTAGCTAGCTAGCTAGCTATAACCATAACAAGCTGTGCCTGGTGTAAATTTCTCCATAACATACACGAACCAACCATGCACACTTTGCCATGTACACATCAATATCTTTGCTAGCTCGAAAACATCCATTGATTTTTACTTTTCACCCATATTTTTATACATGCTAGTGGAAAACTTTAATGGGTATTTCATGTTAACTTCAATGGTGTTTTTATTTTTGCTCTTTGATGTGGGGTAGATCAAGAAAATTGCATAAAGATGGTAGGACCCTATATAGTGGAGGGTTAAAGGACAGAAAAAAATTATTGTAAGAAACATATATTAAATCTCACAGTACAACGGCCTGTAGATTTGGTGGATTCAGACTTTTTGTGTTCATTTGTTTGTGTTTGCAATTTTTTAGTACTTACAAAAGTTGAAGCAAGGGGCCATAAAGAAAGAGAGCATGAAATATAGCCGTTATGTTAATGATAGATAGTGTATAAATTAAATTTAATGAAATGAAATATATATATATATATATACACACTAATAGATAGGGAGAGAGTTAAATGGAAGAAGTGTACTAAGTTGATGACATAAAATGATGATGGAAATGGGTTTTAACTTGACGACTTGATGTAGTCAAAAGGGCAATAAACAACAACCAAAGAAAACAAAAGATGATGGCCTTTGGGTTAGCAATATGGCCAAATGTATAGTTTGACCCTCTAAATTTTGTAAGATTAACTTTTGATATCTTTTGATTTTTAGTTTGAACTTTAATTTTCATACCATATAAAATCAGTGTGTTTTATAAATTAATATTAATATAAATAAAAAATTTATATAAATTAAAATATTAAAATAATTAATTTTTACCTTTTTGTATTAATTTGTAATTATATTTTTATTAAATTTGAATCTAATTTTTAACACTTTATATATTTAAAATTAAATATTTATTTAACTATTATATGAGTTAAATAGAATTTAAAATATAAATTTAAAAGTGAAAATATTTAAAATAAAAGTTTAAAGATTCAATAAAAATAATAAAAATTAAAAATATTAAAAGTTAATTGTGTAAAGTTAAGGGATGAAACTATGCATTCATATTTCTAGAAAAAAAAAAAAAAATCTTTATGACACGTCCCTACATAAATTGCTTCATCCATTCCACTTTATTTTTTTTTTCCAATTACTGATTTAAAGAAAAACAGTTTTAGCTTGGTAACTTTTTTGTTTTAATCAACGATCAAATTATTATAATTTCCGTTGTACAAAAAAACAGAAAAAAAAAAAAGATCAACTTATGATGTTTCTGAAAATTTTTTAATTAAAAATAAATTTCTTTTTCAATGCTTATATTTATATTTATATAAAAAAAATTAAAAATTATTAAACTAATATTTTTTAATTATATATATGTTTATAAATAAAATTTGTAATAAAATAACATCATTATTTAATTTAAATTGAGATGAATACAATAATTTATACAGATATAAATATATGTATCGCAATAAAAGTTTTGAAAATGAGGTTAAATAATTTAGTACAAAGATAGATTGCATGATAAATATATTTCTTATAAACTGCAAAATAATTTTAAAAAAACCTCCAAAAACGAAAAAATAAATTTTAAAAAAGTAAAAAATAATTTTACAAATATTTCCATAATAAACTCATAAATAGTAATAGATGAGAATCTATTTATTATGAAATATATATATATATATATATACACACTAATAGATAGGGAGAGAGTTAAATGGAAGAAGTGTACTAAATTTCAAAAATTTAATATATATATATAAAAGAAAGAAAGAAAAAGAGATGGGGCTGCTTGTGTTCAAGAAGCTGTTGTGATGATGAATGATGATGACATTGACCAATCCTTGAAGTTTTAAATACGTTAAATTACACCCACTCCTCCCTTAATTTCTGCTAATTACTCCTCCACCGCCCAAATATCATTAAATTTTCATTTGTTTAATTCTCCTCCATTCATTTAAAAAGTGCCTTTTATATAGTTGAGCATAAATTTTGAAATTAATTTCAAAACTATCTAAAATTAAAAACATGTTGATTTTTATTTATTTATTTTGAACTGATTTTTTCCGACATAAAAGTTCAACATAAATTCAAACTTTTAAACTTTATCCATACTAATCTGAATCGAATTTCGTCCAGTTTTATTACTTAAAAAATTTAAGTACAACTAATTTTATAATAGTTTATTTTTAATTTTTATAATATTTATTAAATAATGTGTAAGTCATTTTATAATTTTATATAAATTATTGAGAATTATTAATGATATTACTGTAAATCATGATTTCAAAAAAATTATGATAAAGAAATATAAAAAATATTTGTATAATTCAAATTAAATTTTAATTGTAATTATCAATTTTAAAAATTCAATAGAAACAAAAAAAATTATTTGGTAAAAATATTATAAATAAAAAATAAAACACTATTAATTGTTTGATCAAATTATCAAAATACTAGTGTTATAGCACTATAAGGATATATTAATAAACAGTTGATTTCCTAATTTTAAAACAGTCAAACTAGCTTTTGTAAATAAAAAAATAAGTGATGTCCATTCTCTAAATTTTGATTTTTTTTTTTTCTTTACATAAATTTTGTATATGCCTACTTCAACCCACTTTTTAAAGTTTGCAATATCTATCTTTTGAGCATATGTGTTATTTGCAAGCACATATGTTGCTCTATGATTTGAGGTGCATTTTCAGGCTACTGCAATTATTAGAAGCTGCACTTTGTTTCACTACTAGAATGCAACGATTTACCGACGGAAATTAGCGACGGATAATTTTCCGTCGCTAATTCTCGACGAATTTGCGACGGACAGTTTTCCGTCGCTAATTCCCGACAGATTAGCGACGGATGACTAAATTACCGACGGACATAATTTCCGTCGGTAAAATCTACCAAAAATTTTGCGTGAAAAATTAGCGCGCTAATTACCGATGGAATTAGCGACGGATGCTTAATCCGTCGCTAAATTTGGTAACATTATTAAAAAAAAATTAGTTATTTTTGTTATTATATGAATAATTCTATTAATTTTATTAAAAACTATAGTACTAAATTTTAATATTAAATAATATAGTTCTAATTTTTGTATTAATAGAATAATTCTACTATAATATATATTATATTAATTAAAATTTTTTATTTA
>CATIWO010022743.1:0-12465 GCA_949673435.1 Macaranga tanarius | reverse complement strand
GTAACATTTGGACCTTGACCTTATAATTGGGCCTTGTGGCATGCTTAATGGATCCTTAGCTTTATCTTTGGTTTTCTTGTTGTCCTTTCCATCAAGCCTATCCAAGCTATCACCAATGCAAAGCCCATCACCATCTTCAAGCTTAGTCACTTCCATATCATTCCTTCCTTCTTTAAGATGATTCATCCTCGAATCAAGCTCATCACCTACATCAAAAGGACTCAAATCAGCAACATTAAATGTACCACTCACATTATACTCACCTTTCAAATCAATCTTATAGGCATTGTCATTGATCCGTTCTAGAACTTGAAATGGTCCATCACCCCTTGGACTTAGTTTAGATTTCCTCTGATTTGGAGACCTTTCCTTTCGAAAATGAACCCAAACCCAATCTCCAGGTTGGAACACCTTTTGAATACGCCTTCTATTGACCCTTTCGACCACTTTTATATTTTGCTTCTCAATCCTCTCTTTAACTTGCTTGTGTAGCTTTTTAACCAAATCTGCCTTAGAAGAACCATCAACACTAACAAGCTTGTTAAGAGGCAAAGGAATCAAATCAATAGGAGTTAAAGGATGACCGTGCAAAGTAGTGCATGAGAGAATGCATCCTTGATTGGTAGAGGAAGAGGCCGAGGTGATAGAGGAAGTGGAGCTGACACCTCTACTCAAGCAAGATCTGCTAGTCCATCTTAAGGTCAAGTAAAGATCTATGCCATCACTAGATAAGAAACTCCTACTACTCCAGACGTGGTCACTGATATATTTTCTACCTTTGACCATGAAGCTTTTGTGTTGATAGATCTAGGATTTACTTGTTCTTTTGTGTCTTATAATTTTGCATTGATGGTAAATGGTAAGATTGAACCTTCAGAATATAGCTTATGTGTCTATATACCTGCTGAAGGTGTTGTGATAGTGAATTTAGTCATGAGAGCCTGTCCCATATCAGTAGATGATGAAATTTTATATGCAGACTTGATGATTATCAAACTAGATGAATTTGATGTTATTTTATGTATGGATTGGTTAGCTAAAAACTATGCTATTGTGGATTATTATATTAAGGAAGTAGTTATAGATGTTAAGAGACAGAAAAAGATAGTATTAGTGGGAGAGAGAAAGGTAGTGCCTGTTTGTTTAATTTCTACAGTAATGGTATTTCATTTGATTAGAGAGAGATATGAAGCTTACTTGGTATATATTATGGATACGACCCAAGTTAGTCCAAAAGTAAGGGAGGTACCGGTGGTTAGAGATTTTTCCCATATATTACTAAATAAATTGCCATGATTACCTCCATATCGGGAAGTTGATTTTGAGATTGAGATAATTCCAGGATCATCACCGAATTCCATTGCTCCTTATAAAACGGTATTGATGGAATTGAAAGAGCTCAAGAAGCAGCTATAAGAGTTGTTAGAGAAGGGCTTTATTTGACCAAGCATATCACCTTAGGGAGCTTTGATTTTATTTATTAAGAAGAAGGATGGGAGTATGCGATTATGTATAGACTACTAGCAGTTGAACATAATTACTGTGAATAATAAGTATCCATTACCAAGGATTAATGATTTGCTTGATCAGTTGAAAGATGCCATAATATTTTCAAAGATAGCTTTGAGATCGGGCTATTGGCAACTCCGGGTAGCAGAATCTTCTATTCTCAAGACAACATTCAGAATGAGATATAGGCATTACGAGTTTTTAGTGATGCCTTTTGGTTAATGAATTCACCTGCAGCATTTATATCGTTAATGAATAAAACTTTTCAGTAGTATTTAGACTAGTTTGTGATTATCTTGATCGACGATATCCTTATCTATTCATCAAGTAAGGAAGTGCATGAACAACATCTCTGAATAGTTTTATAAATTTTGAGAGGGCAACAGTTGTATGCCAAATTCAGCAAATGTGAGTTTTGGATGGAAGAAATTGCTTTCCTTAGGCATATAGTCTCGAAGGAAGGAGTGAAACTAGATCCATCTAAGATTAAAGCCATCATAGAGTATGAAGCACTAAGAAATATGATAAAATTTTAAAGTTTTCTGGGATTAGTTAGATATTATCGAAGATTTATACAAGACTTTTCAATTATTACAAGGCCTTTAATGAATCTATTGAAGAAGAACGTGTAATTTTGGTGGACTAAGACATGTCAAAGGAGTTTTAAGAAGTTGAAAAAAGCCCTTATTACTACTCCAGTGTTAGCATTGCCAATTGGAGATGGACGATTTATGGTGTATACGGATGCGTCGGGACAAGGATTAGGGTATGTTTTAATGCAAAATAGGAAGGTGATCGCATATGCTTTAAAGCAATTGCAAACTTATGAAGCTAATTACCCTACCCATGATTTGGAGCTAGCAGCAATTGTACATGCATTGAAGATTTGGAGACATTACTTATACGGGGAGACATTTTTCATTTTTACCGATCACAAAGAGTTTGAAGTATATTTCCACATAAAAGAGTTGAATTTGAGACAACGAAGATGGATAGAGCTTTTGAAAGACTATAACTGCACTATTGAATACTATATGGGAAAGGTGAATATAGTAGCCGACGCCTTGAGTCGCAAAACTGTCAAAATTACGGCTGGAATAATTAGCTATACAAAGGAGAATCTTATGGCGTTGCGAGCATTGAATGTTAATCTTGATGTTGGGGAGAATCACCTATTGGCTACTTTGTAAGTTAGATTGGCATTGGTGGATTAGATTAGAGATACTCAAATAGAAGATCCATATCTGAAGAAAATGTGAAAAAAAGTGGAAGCGGGAATCAACACATAGTTCACAATTAGAGAGGATGGCATGTTAGTGATCAACAATCGAGTGTGTGTTTCGGATATCAAAGAATTAAGGAGGCAAATTATGAATAAAGCACATACTACTCCTTATGCGATGCACCCTGGGAGCATGAAAATGTATCAAGATTTGAAGCCTTTATACTGGCGGCCAACAATGAGAAAAGATGTGGCGGAGTATGTGGCAAAATACTTACCATTTTAATAAGTTAAAGCTGAACATCAAGCACCGGCGGGAAAATTACAACCGTTGAAGATACCAGAATGGAAATGGGAGAAAATAATGATAGACTTTATGATTAGGTTACCAAGAACATTTCAGAAATATGACGCGGTTTGGGTGATAGTTGATCGACTCACCAAATCGGCTCACTTCCTACCTATTCAATCAACAGATTTATTAGATAAGTTAGCATCTATATATATTTTCGAGATTATAAGGTTGCATGGAGTTCCTGTGTTAATTATATTCGATTGAGATCCAGATTTTACATCACATTTTTGGGGAAGCTTACAAGAAGTATTGGATATTAAATTACATTTTAGTACAACTTTTCATCCTTAAATGGATGGAAAATCAGAGAGAACGATTCAAACTTTGGAGGACATGATGAGAGCTTATACTATGGAGTTTAAAGGCAGCTGGAATAATCACTTACCGTTGCTAGAATTCACCTACAATAACAATTTTTATTTTAGCATTGGAATGGCACCGTATGAAACTCTTTATGGAAGAAAATGTAGAAGTTTGATTTATTGGGATATGGAAGGCTTGATATAAATTAAAGGACCAGACTTGATATAAAAAACTATAGATAAAGTTCAAGTAGTCAAGAAATGCTTAAAAGCGGCCTAAGATCGTCAGAAGAGTTATGCAAATAGACATTACTGGGAAATAGAATATAATGTTAGAGAGAAGATTTTCTTGAAAGTGTCACCATGGAAGAGAATTTTAAGATTTGGCAAGCATGAAAAACTGAGTCCAAGATATGTGGGACCTTATGAAATCATTGATAGGATTAGACCACTTGCTTATAGATTGGCTCTTCCAAGAGAATTGCCATCCATTCACGACGTGTTTTATGTGTCGATGCTACGACGATATCGATCAGACCCAAGTCACATCTTATAAGAGCCTGAGATTGAAATCTCTGAGAAGCTAACCTATA
This sequence comes from Macaranga tanarius, assembly GCA_949673435.1. Taxonomy (NCBI): domain Eukaryota; kingdom Viridiplantae; phylum Streptophyta; class Magnoliopsida; order Malpighiales; family Euphorbiaceae; genus Macaranga; species Macaranga tanarius. The sequence continues at coordinate 8,484 of CATIWO010022743.1, read as the reverse complement.
TGGAGGAACCAATAGAGATACTTGATTGGAAGGTGAAGTAATTGAGAAACAAAGAGATTTCGATAGTGAAGTTGAAATGGAGCTATCATTTTCTAAAGGAGGCCACATGGGAAGTGGAAGAGCAAATGAAGCAGAAATATCCATATCTATTCCCGAAAGATGGTGAGTAGTTAATTTTGGGGATAAAATTTTCTTAAGGGGGGAAGAAATGTAACACCCACCCTTTTAGTATACATATTTAAGACGTATATATTGCATGTTATGCATAATAGATAGTGGCCCTAGTTTAAGTTTGAGTTTAGGTATACGTGTAGAGAAAGACCTATTTGGATAGTAAGTTTGGAGTGAATTGTTACAATTGAAAGTTATGGGGTATAGTGTAAAATGCCCAATTCATTAAGGAGGTTAAGGGGTTGATGGTGGTGATATATTATTATTATATGTATATTTAGATTATTGTTGTTATTATTATATTGGTTATTGGTGATAAATTAGCATTTATTGAGTATAGTTGGGTATTTAATATTAACAGACTTAAGGGAAGATAATTGGAGGCTTTTGATTGGGCAAATGTTTATATGTATATTTAATTATGTGTGTATATTAGTGTGGTAAGTTTGTAGAGATTTTTGGTAGAAGAAGAAGAGTGTTTTTGTGTAGAGATTTTGGGAGGAGAAGAAGAGAGTATTCTTAATAGATTTTAGAGAGTTTGTGAGTTTGTTTAAGTGATCAATTCATTGCCTTAGGAAGCCATAGAAGGTCTTATATTCATTGAAGCATCAATTGGTAAGTTTTGCTTTGTGTTTTTGATTGATTTTGGTTGAGTTGTAATTGTTGGGAATTCGGGTCCTGTATACCCTATTTTTCAGTCCAATTTTTATTGCTCTAAATTGAGCTACAGAGCTCTGATTTGAGCATGGTTGGACTTTTTGAAAACTTTAGAGAATCCTCTATAACTTTTATGTTTTGAATTCGGACTGAATTCGTTGCTATAAGGGTCAATAAGGGCCGGACATTTTACTGCTCGTGTTGATGCTCTATTTTGTCTGAATGGATTCTAAAATCTATAATTAATTCTATACTTGTCCAAATTGGGTGATTCTAATTGAAATTGGAAGAAGACTCATAACCCTAGCTTCAGTAGAAATTTAAGGATTATTGGATTTATACGTGTATCTTTAGGTCATTTTGAACTAGGATCATTTAGTTTCCCTTTTTGATATTTAGGATGAATTGTAATGTTTGATTGTTGAATTAATATGTAATTATGTGTAGGAGTTGGAAGAACTAGTGGAGACCCTACTCAATAGGTGGAGCTTTTCTTTAAGAATGAGTTAAAGCCTTTTTGGTAAGCAATTATTAATACCATGCTTATGTATATATTGGTTTTCTTATATATGAAAATGGTATTGTTATGTGGTTTATATGAGTCACTTGTAGTGACAAGAAATGAGAAATATTGTGAGTTATGGATTGTGATTAAATGAGTTAATTGAATATAGTGTGAAATATGGTATGACCATTGGTAAGTGAATTATATATATATATGATTATCAAATGCATATGTGAGGAATGTGAGGAATGCGTGTGATAGTGGGGTTGAGCCCGACGGATAGCCTCCACTAAATATGAAATTGAGACTGAGTTGAGTGGATAGCTACCTAAAATAAATGTGAGTTCTAGGACTGAGCTAGGCAGATAGTCTCAGAAAGTGGCCACTTGTATGAAAAATATAAAATATAAAGATAAAGTCTAAGTTGGCTATGTGTGTGAGGAAACATGTGATTATGGTATCGATCGGATACCAAATATGAATTGAGATATGTTTTACATTCACACTTGCATATGAATGTGTAGATTTGTAGGTGTATATATATGAATCTAGATTGTGTATTGTATATGCATATAAATGTGGAATTGGATTATTAATATGAGAATTGACATATGAATGAATATGATATGAGTATAAGATAATTTAGAATATTCTTTGTATATGTTTGTTAATTGTTGAATAGAAGAAAGGTTTGAGGTTATGTAGTAATTGATGAAAGTGTATATGTGTTATACACTATATAGGGAGTTTGTTCGGTACAAATTGGTGTATTTGTTTTGGATAAACATGTTAGTAGCAAGCCAAGCTACTGGCGATCGCTAGTCTGATCTCATAGGCCAAGTTACTGGCAATCGCAAGCTAATGGCGATCACCAATCTGATCTCACAAGCCAAGCTACTGGCGATCGCTAGTCTCTGGAATCAGCCTAGCAATGTTTTTGCTTGGTTTTGAATCTGAATTGATTTTAATCTTTGGTTTGGGCCAAGATATTTATGTTTTCATGTATGGTTCATTGTTAAATAATATTATGCTTGAGTTTGCACACTTGGTGTATAAACTAATTTGGTATTTTTTCTTAACTAGTTCTTGAGAAATTTTATTTATTGCATTGTATTAATAATTGCTTATTGAGTCACAAGCTCATTCTTTTACAATTATGGTTTTCAGGTTAGATAGCCTAGCTTGAGGTGTTGTTTTGGTAGAAAGCTTGGAGTGTGGTTGTGAGTGAGCTTAGGTGGGTCAACCGCGTGCTTGATGTCGATCTCTTTATCGTCATGAGCATCATCATCACAACATTCGAGCATTTTATATTTAAACCTTGTATCTATTTTAATATAGAGATATGTATGTTTTAAAAACTGTACAATGTATATTTTACAAGAGTTTTTGTATAAATGTATATCTTTTATATGAAAATTTTCTTATGCCACGTGTTGGCAAGTTATTTGAACACGTCTATATAATAATGTGAGGGTGCTACAGTATGATTCAAGTTTTTAAATCTTTTTTTATAGAAGTACTTGGTGAAGTCCTGAACAGCTTCCAGGAACAAGTTGTCATCTTCCCATTCATCGTGATATCATGGGTTCATAGGAGCCATTTAATTTAGGCATAATACATCCACAACCTCTTGTACTTTCCACGTTTTGTTAGTTTGACACCTCTACCTATAGTTTTGCCATTTCAACACCTGAACTTGCCTAAAATATAATTTTTAAACCCCTGTCATCACATGTGACATGGAATAGTGAATCAACATGTGCCACATCTTAAGAGTTTGACTGATGAAAACCTATAAGTATAGGTGTCAAAATGACAAAAAGTGGCAAGTATAGGGGGTGGTAGATGTATTATGTCATTAGATTAGTATATTTCAGGCAAAAAGTGGTATGTTCAAGGGTTGAAATGGTAAAATTATAAGTTGAGGTGTCAAATTGACCAATTATGCCAGGTACAGGGAGCTTCAGATGTATTATGCCTTTAATTTATTATCATATGGATAATACTTAGTTCTGGGAAGATTTCTTTTTTTTTTTCTATGGTTTAATTATGTTTTTGGACAGCTGGTTTATCATCTTTGGTTCAATTTCTAGCGATTTCTTCTTTTTCTTCACGGAGTCGCGATTTGCCTCAACAACAATTTCTTCTTCGTTTTCTTTCTTTCTGTAATCCTTAGAATACAACAACATTAAAATGTGATAGTTTACGGTATATTTGTCTTTTTATTTTTTGACATGGCTGGTGATGAAGTAAAATGTAGATCCCAATTCTATCCGGTCAGCACTCCAATATAGAAAATCCGGCCAGAAACACTACATTGACTATGAATTGTAAAGTTCAACAGCTTGATACACCAAAATAGAAAAAATTAAAAAGTTGAGACACCAAAAATGCAATTTTCCCGACATGATATCTAAGTGTAGTTCTCTTTTCTTATTAAGTTGAGCTAACTTATACACATTTGAACTTCACAAAATTTATAAGGATACATACGAGTTCAAAATTTTATAAGAGACTAATTAATTAATTAAATTAATTTTTTTTTTTCAAAATAGATGCGTTAAAATATTATATATATTGCAAATCTATTCATGTAGTCTCGTATATATGAACTTGAGGATTTAGACCTTTGATGGCGGAATGTTAAGACAGAAAAAAAAAGAAATCATCACGTTACCTTAGTTTTCAATTTTTATTGGTTATGTTGTGGTGGTGAAAGTCAAATGCTGGCCACTACAACTGCAGGACATACTTTTAACTTGTATTTGCCAGCCTCATGTTGTGTTCTTTTTTGGGGTTTCACTGATGTTTTTCTAGGGTACCCACTTCCATTATCTCACTATTTCCCATCAAATACTTTACTACATAGAAACTCACTGCAACATTTCTAGCTAGCTCTGCTCACATATTGATAGGTACCAAAAGCACCAAATATTGTTGGTCAAAAAAAAAAAAAAAAAAAAAAAAGCGCCAAATATTAATATTGCATAAGCAACTTTTGATTCTGTGTTGGATGAAAAATTTAGTTGAACAGAAAGTTTATGTGTGTGTATATATATATTATTTACACATTTTGATCATAGTGCACTTAAAAGCAAATATTTTGTTGTAGTTGCCTCCGTACACATGATTTAAAGTTCAATATGTCAACTTTATAATTTTTTAGTGCTCCATAAATGGTGATATATCCTTTTCACCATTTATGGAGCTATATATATATATGACAAGCTGAATTTTTGTTTTTTGTTTCAACATTAATCTTGAGGCTCACAATTTTTTTAAAGTTTAAAATATATATTGTTTTAGTTGATCCTTTTTTTATATGTGTTTTATACAAATCAAAATTAAAAAAATATTAGATTAATTCTTATTTAATTATAATTATAATTATATATATATCAATGGTTATTATATAATTAAACATAAATTATTTAATTAATCTAACGACTTTAATTCTATTTGTATAGAAATACATATGTGCACTGTAGTAAAAACTTGGCATGAATCTTAGGAAATAATAAGGATCATATATGATGCAAAAGGAGCAATTATTGAGACTATATTTTTCAATTAAAATAAGATCGAGAAAGTTGCATAAATTTATCAATAGAAAGAGAACTTCCATCAAAATATTGCAAGAACTTGTTACAAGAAATTTGTAAAAAATATATATGAAAAAACTAGTTCATACGTTGTAGTAAAATATAAACTAATTAATTCATGAGCGGGTGGATGGAGTGACAGTGGCTCCTTCCAGCTTAAGTTGTAGACTCGAGTTCGAACCTTCATGAACGCAGCTCCATTAAAAGTCGTTGAGGAGACCTTCGCTGCCCTTCGGAGTCCTACCCGGATCGAATCCGGATTAGTCGGGCACCCAAAATGGGGTCTAGATACCGGATATATTCGATGCAAAAACATATAATCTAATTAATAAGATATTTGCACAGTTGTAGATGTTATTGTTGGGCAGACATTTTTGGTTCCTGATTTTTGTCATGATTTTCTGGTGAATCTGTAGGGTTACCATCTATTGTAATAGCAACATGATCTTCACTTTCACCATCAAGAACAGGATTCACTGTGCCCCGGTGAAGCAACTGAGGTTTCTCTGGCGAAACAGTAGCTTCAACAGGCTTGAAATGAGCTAGATTAGCAAGTTCATGGACTGATTCGGATAATTTATCGACGCATTTTACAATCTCAATTAGGATTGATGCAACTGTTGCAGCTGGTACTATTACTAGTAGGTCTTCATGTTCTAATGAACAAGATTTAAGAGCAACTTTGAGTTCATTAGTGGCATTTTTTGAGTTCTCTACATGAATATTTGCCGGAAACGGATCGGTCATTGTTTTGATTGATGAAGATAATAATTTCAATGCCTTGCCTGATTCTTCACTCATTTTTGTGCATGATTCTTGAATTCTACTCTTGAATTCTTCTGGCACCTACAAAAGAAATTAATATAGCAACACCAAATTAATAAAAACAATTATAAAGTTAAGGTAATTAATTAAAAAGAATAAGATCATTAGTCAATGTTTCTAAATTATAGAATATGCCCTCAAAAGCAGCTTTCTTTATAGGGTGATTTCATCAAATCACTTTGTGTGGTGCACATAGTTGCATTAAATAAAAAGAAAACTATAATGTACAAACAACAAAATTGTCATGTACCAATGGCAGTCTAAAATATCTAAATGGAATATTGAGCTGTTAGCAGATTTTTTTATTTTTTGTGATAATATAATATAATGAAATCTTTAGCTGAAAATTTGGAAAATTAAAACTTTTTTTTTTCTCTATAATTCACTACAAGAAATGATGGATATATATATATTACTTGGATGTTAGAGTTGATGCAGCTATTTAGAGCTTCAATATGGTAAGCACATTGCCTTGAGATGCCTCCAATCTTCAAGTATTGCTTCCATGGATGACGGAATCCAAATTGGCCATGTCTAGGCTCCCATTTTGCTAGATTTGCCTGCAATTTTTATCATCAAATAAAAAGCTATTAGGTATAATTCATTACAAGAACTAGATTAGTCTAAATTTAGTAAATTTTGAATATTTATGGTTTTAAAAAAAAAAGTTTAATGGGTATATATATATTACAAATTTAACAGCTTGATATAATACATTCCGAGCATATAAAAGAAATTTTAATTTAATTATCTAGCTAGATGAAAATAGTATGTGGGGTGGAGGAAAGCTCAAGAAAAGTGCACGAGTTAGTGGCCATCATGCACAGACAAAAAAAGAAAAAAAAAAGTGCAAGAGAGATTAGTGGAGAGAGTTCCTTTTTAATTACCATGGTATCTTCAGAAGATTTTGAGTTGAGCACACTTTTATATCCTTGAACTAATGACTTGACCATTTTGTCTGAAATCTTATTATTATTAACTTTCCCTCCATCTTCTAAGCACTCAAAATATTCATCTCCAAAACCTGTAATCAAATTAAGTTTCGTGTTATAAATTAATATTTCTGATATTGATATATATTTTTATTTTATTAATGAGCTCCGACTAATTTGAATTCAAAAAAAAAGGGATAAAAAGAATTCAAGTATATAACTTCACCTTCAAGGTAGTTTCCAAGCTTTTCTATGTTGGAAGCAACTAACTTGTGAAGATCTTCACCAGCCCAAACTGGACAAATACATATGGATACAACTATGCAAGCTGCTCCACCTACTATTATTGTTGACAGCCTTTGATGAGCTAGTTGTAAGAGTTCATCGACTCGGATACCCGATACCGAAACCAAACTAAATGTCAATATAAATATCAAGACTCCATAGTCATATCCTGCCTTGACTCGTGGAAAGAATCGACTGAATGTAGATGCTGCAGCTGCATACCACAATTATCACGAGTACTCAATGTTATATATACTTATTAAAACAATTTAACAACTTGAAAATTTTTCTTTTAACAGATTGAACATTTTTTTTTTAAAAAAAAATGATACGTTTTGTTTAATACATTCAAATTAAAATTTTTTAAGGTTTATGCATGTTTACGATTGCATATTTTCATCCAATAGTTTAATTTTTATATTGAATAAAAATTTGATGGGTACAGGGACATTTTTTTCGCATGTTAATTTAAAATAATGGACATACGTATGGGATCAGGCAATTTTTATCAATTGCTGGTTTCAGTTAAATTATAAGCATACCTAAAAGGAAAACAAGGAATCCAATAACTATTGGCTCTCCTTTTTCTCCAAAGAGACCTGCCAAGTGTTGAGCTCCTACTCCAAGAGCACCGGCTAGAAGTGTTGCAAAACCTCTATTCAAACTCTTGCACAAGGTTCCACCTACACAATCAAAAGTATAAAAATACATTATTTAAGTAAAATACATTTCTATCCCGTCGCATAAATTAGTAGCTCAATGATCGAGTGAATAAGATTAACCGCCTAATTTAACCTACCTACGGTAAATTCAAAGACTACAACCACAGTTAACACAGCCCACATTCCTGCAACCCCAAAACCATCATAAAGGGTCCTTGAATAATACAATAAGGACACCATTGTAAGAGCAAGTGCCACTTTTAGGGAATGAATGATTCTTCTTGGGTCATCTTGGCCTAGCTTTTTTGTGCTTATTACACACGTCATCACCTTGCTCATGAACCTGTCAAGCAAGGCCTTAAACCAGTCCCATGCAGCAGGGAAAGGCCCAGCCTTGTTCTTCTCTTGACTTGATGGCTCAGTCTCCATGGCTAAAGATTGGCAAATTTGCATAAAAAAAAAAAAAGGAACCTTATTGAGCTAGTTTTCACTTTCCAAGTTATTCTGAGAGAAAAATGGGAGAAAAGGGGCTTATAGAAGCTTATAATGAAATAAAATGCCTTTGAAGAGGGTCTCTAACAAGCCCCATATTTATAATGGTAAAAAGAGGGATGCAACTATCAAGAATATTATATAAAATGGGTACACATGTGTTGGTAACTTTTGTATGGTACAAGGACAAATATTTTCTTTGAGCAAAGAGTTCTTTTCAAAAGTGTGGCTGACTAGGCTTTTACCTTCCTTAATTACAATTACTATTATTTTGCTTATTGTAAAATAAGTTATCTTTAGAGGCTACATCTTTAATGAGTTTTATTTTATTTTCGTTTCTTTGTTTTAAATTT
>CATIWO010022718.1:0-14435 GCA_949673435.1 Macaranga tanarius | reverse complement strand
ATGTAAGAGTACATCTGAGATATATGTAGAGCTGTTGCCTGGGGCCAGCCACATATATCAGGTTAGATTGACCTTTGAGTCATGTTGGGCTTAAGTGCTGATCACACTTAAGTAATTTTATCATGGGTTTTGAGAATGAATGAATGCTTGTGAGATATTATAGTGTTGAACGATATTGCGCTTAAGATCGTAAGTATGTGTATGAAGTACTTATATTTAATAAATTTTAATGAATGATGTATGTGGGTGATGATCTTATTGTTAGTATGTTAAGGTATATTATCAAAGAATGTGTGGTGAAGTGTTGATTTACTTTATTTGATAAATTATCTTTTAATATACTGCTTCAATTAGTGATGAACTATTTTTATTTCTGAATTTCTGATTTGTATGAGAGAAAGGTTAGTTAGTGATGCATTATAGAGTACTTAGTTAATACTGATGGTTATTGAATCCATGTTTTATTTTATATAACGAATATGTATAGAAAAATGGGATTTTATGAAATATTCAAACGAGTAACGGATGTGGTCGTTTTTGGAATTGAGATTCATTTAAATGTGAACAAAGCATTTGAAATTTATTTATTTTTATTTCTGAAACTACTGGAATTGGTTTTAAGGAATTTTCTTATAATAATGTTTCAAAATAATAATTTATCCGCTCACTGGGTAATTTCCTTTTGAAATTACTCACACTCGCTTTGTTTTAAAAATTTCAGTATAGGTGTTGGATTTCTGCTTAGTCAGCAGCGAGAGATGGCAGTACCGCGAACCACAACAATAAAGAAGATTGAGAAGAAGGAAGATCTTATTAGAGATATTTGAAGAATGAGAATAGAACTTGTTGTGAAATATAATGTAAAGAGTGATATGTACATAGAGATGTAAACACTTAAGATAGTTTTAAATATTAGTAATTATTAATTGTAATATTGTTGATAAGAGATTCTTTAATATCATTAAGTCTATAATCATGTTATTAATGGAGTAATTAGTAGTGAGGGTGTGACAATGAAACATGAACCCTATGTTCTAGTTAGAGGTATAAAGTAATTAAATTAATAAATCTTGAGGAAAAGAGTATAAATAACTTAAAATTATGTTTAAATGATGTTTTATGGCATAAAATAAATTTGAATTATGTTTTATAACTTGAATCGTAGTTTTGTATTTAAACTTATGATTTCTTTAAAAAAAAGATTTTAAGAAATGAGAAACTAAATTATGAACGGTCTAATTGACTAGATAATATACTGAATATTAATTTATGAAAAATTATCAAGTGAATAATAATGATAATAAAGTAAATAATTTATATAAATGTCCATCAAATTATAAGAAGCATGAGCATAATCACATATGTTACCGAGAGATAGCAAGACTATGCCTGGGGCATGATAAGGTCGGTAAAGTTTAAGGCCATATCCAGAACACATCATTTACTACATATGATAAGATATAAGATCATGTGTAGGGCATGACATTCAATATAAATTGACAGATTTAAGAACTTTGCTCTAGTCAATATGATAGAGTGGCTCTATGTGAGCAAGGTGATGAAACAAATGGCCTTGAATATTATTATACTATGTTTTAGATAACGCTTGAGATTCATTAAGCCTTTGAAATTCAAATGGTGCTCTTGATGAGTTGTCATATGCATACTAACTTTTAGGCCTTTGGTGAGGTGAAAGTGCTAATTACATGGATATCTACTTGTACAAGTTGTGATATGCTCCAAATGTTGATGTGATATGCTCATAATAATAAAATATGATCATTTGATTTGGCTATAATACAAATATATAATTTGCCCTTAATAATAATGGTGATTCACTCTTAATGATAAATATAAATTGTTTCCAAAGTTAATGATATATACTTTTGATTGGACTATAATATTAAATATGATGCATGCCAATATGTTAATATTAATCCGTCATAATTTAGTGATAGATATTTCTATCACTAAATTTCAATTTTTTGTAGTGGTTGTTGACAATTGGTCGGACTGTATTGCTAAGAAAGTCATGAATATATTGTTGTGGTCTAAGTAGGAACTATCAAAGGAAATTACACAATAAAAGTATGATAACTATCAAAGGCACAAACACATGACTAAGTATACATAAACAGTAATTAGTGAAAAGTTATTATCATATAATCTTTAATAATTCTTAAATCGAGGTTAAGGAGTTAAGTGCTTAAAACCTCTGTGCGGGATATTAAGCACATCTCTTGTGTTATAACTATATTTTTGATATTCCTATATCCACTCACTATCCTTTTTTTTTTTTGAAAAATACTCGCCCACTCTTTATAATTTCTCTAGAGTAGTTGACATAGAGGAAGCTTATAATTAAATATTGAAATTTGTCGATTCGCGTACGAATATCAGAAAGTCAATTTTCTATAACCTGTTGAATCTAGGATTACTAGGAAATAGGCATCAAATTTGTTGATTATAAAAGAATGCCAAAATTTGGAGAGAAAAAGTAATTCTATATTAAAATTGGTCAAAAACTAAATCCAAATCTGAATAAGACAAATATATAGTGTTTACAAATGTTACCCTAAAAAGAAAAGGCTCAAATAAAGCCCAATAAATTATAAAAAAATGACCTAATAAAATAAAAAACATAATTAAACATAAAACGTATACAAAACTTCAAAGTCTCTGAACCAGCTTCAAACGATCGATTTTGGGCCTGAAAATTGACTACAATAAGTAAACCTGGTCGCTCTTTGAACAAGCTTCGATTTGATATGTTGTAGGCCCCACAACTCATCCGGAGTCAAAAGTTTTAGCCTTTTAAATCATCATTATGTGCGCTTTTACCATCTAACTGCTCCATAAACTGTAAAGTTAGGTGGTCTGCACTAGTAGCACCTAATAGTCGTGGAAGTGTTTGAAGCCTTGTTATGACTTATCACTTTATGAAGGTCAAAAGCAAGACAATCGATGAAGTAGTGGTTCTCTGTATTGGTTGTGTGCAAAAAGTGCTCTTTGTTTTTGCTTTTGATTTGGACTTAATGTTGTATATTAGCCCTCTATGTTATTGATATTAAGAATTATTACATATAATAAAAGTATTCTATAAAATGGATAAAATATTTTTCAATAATTACAAAATTGTGAAAATATAATGAAAAGATTAAAATAAAATAGATTAATTTAGAAGCTTGATATGTTACTAATAAAGAGAAAAGTATGTTATATAATTTTATCATTTTATTATGAGAAAATTGAAATGTTTTTTACAACACTTTAATATGTTATATTTTTATGTTTTTTTTTTTTTTTTTATATGTATGAGGTTTGTGTCTTGTAATTTTTCTTGCCTCTAACATTTAAAAATTTAAATTTTTATTATAGAAAAGAGCACAATTATGAGTGATGATAAATTTTATCATTTAAGTAACATCAACATAAAATTATATGCCTAAATGTCACCAGAAAAACATAAATTTTTAACAATAAATACTTAAATCACAAAATATTTGTTGATATTTTTCCTTAAAGAAAAGTTTAAAAAAGAAAAAGCAAAAGAAAGCTGATTTCACTAAATAATCCCTTAATCCGCATAACTTATATAATTGTATCTTTGAAAATAATAATGGAAAGGAAGACATAGTTGCAGGAGAAAGAAAAGTAAAGTATATATACCAAACACTTTATCGCAAGTTATGGTTGCTAAAGGCAGCTCAAATTTTGTCCTTTCTTTTATTTATCTTTGTGCCAATACTTTTCTTGTTATTGGAGGGAAAAAAAGAAAACTTTAGGATTAACCTATAGAAATTCTTTGCTTAGTTTCAGTAGCATCAGATACCCATTAAATACTTTCTGGGGTTTCACAATCTTTCTCGTTCACATGTATTGTCTCTGTCTCGACTGATTATATTTTCCACCGATTGATAGTGTACTAGAAGAGAAGAGAAGAGAAGAAAGCATTTTCAAAACATGGGTGTTCTTGGAGTTGTTGCAAAGCGTTTGGATGCTCTTGTTGGGTATTTGCTTACAATAATTTTTATCATATATTTCACGTCTCATTCTATTTTTAATTATTATACCACTTCTATAAATGTCAGTTTTATGTGTTTCAATGTTAACATTAGATTGCTTTTGTATTGCAGACCCGGAATCATGCTTCTTTTCCCATTGTAAGTGCAAGATTAATATTACACATACATACCGACATATTTCGTTTAATAAGTTAAAAAGAAAGAAAGAAAGAGAAAATCATGGGTATATATATGTTTTGGAGATCAGATTAGAGAGTGAGACTGGTTGAACCAATAATTTCTTCAATGCTTTGAAGGGAGCCTTTTTCATTCGGCTACTCAACCTTTAGCAATTAAAACAGTATTGATTGGTTCGGTTATATATTTTCAAATGAATGAACAGATATGCATCCTTGCGAGCTATTGAAAGCCCTTCCACACTCGATGACCAGCAATGGCTAACATACTGGATAATATATTCATTCATAACCCTATTCGAGCTTTCCTGCTATAAAATTCTAGTTTGGTGAGCTCTCAGCTGCTTTTGCTTCTTCTTTTTTTACTCTTTGGTAGTTAATATATAGAAAAATTAATGCAGATTTTTTGATTCCTCCTCAGGCTACCATTTTGGCCATATATAAAGATGTTGTTTTGCATGTGGTTGGTGCTACCAATTTTCAATGGAGCTGCATATATCTACGAGAATTTGGTCAGGAAGTACGTGAAGATTGGTGGAAGAGTGGATGGTAGCTTTTCGGAAGATCAACGGAAGGTCCTGCAGATGATGAGCCTGGACGCAAGGAAATCTGTTGTGCAGTATGTTGACAAATATGGATGGAATGCTTTTGAAAGAGCTATCAAAGCTGTAAGAGAACAGCCTATATATATATATATATATATTCTGATATATTATATCAGTTGAATTTGAATTTGTAATACATGTAATATATAAGTGTTATATTTTCATTAGTTAAGTACACATACACACAGCAATTTAATATTCTTCATGTTTTGGTTGATTTTTCAGGCTGAAAGAGAAACCATGAAGCACTGACCTAGAGGGCATTTATCACTACAGTTTATGTAATTTTCTTCGCATTCAATGGAAAATATTTCATGCATGCAAGTGAAGAGGGATGAGATCAACTGGGGAAAAAGAGAAAAGAAAGAAAATAAAATAAAATGTTAAGGAATAACCATTAATTTGTGTGTATACGAAAGAAAATAAAATTTTTTTAACTATCTTCTTCAATATCTTAGCATACATAAATGGTATTACTCCATGGTCCACCAAAATTTGTACTAATGTATAGTAAATCAGATTGCCATGTGAGAAATGTCATACTTTTTTTTTCTCTTTTAATTTATATGTCATATACTTTTTTTTCATATTTTTATTAGTTAGGGTTTGTATCACACAATTCTACACAGCTTTAATTTTATGTTGGTGCATTTTGGTTAATTTATTTATTTTTTTGATAATATACTAAAAGTATTATTTTTGTTGTTTGATTAAACACAGTTATTGATATATGGTGCTGGTCAATTTATGAAAAAATAAAGTAAACTTTTGTTTTGTCTAGGTTTTTTTTCCCACTATTACAAGGGGAAGATTTGATTCGAGATGGAGTCAAATATCCTATAACACATTGACCATTAAGCCAACAATGTGGGACTGTTAAGGTTAATAGTCCCAATTATCATATATAACTATTATTCAATTATCAATTGAATTCTACCTTTAAACTATGTTAATTTATTATATCAACTTTTGGAATTGTTCCAATTATATATAATTTTCTAACAAAGAGCTAAATATAATTTTTTTTTTAAAAATCTTTATCAAAAATATTTTCTCACTGGATACAAGATAAGATATAAAAAGATCTAACTAACAGGGCTGAGCACATGACGGAGAAAATACCGAACTGAATTGAAGTTTCGAACTGAAAGATATAAAAATCTTTCCAGAACGAATAATTTTAACCCTGAACCGTACCGAACCAAAATTTTTAACTAATTTAATATGGTACTGAATATTTTTAAAAAACTGAACCAAAAATCGTACCGAACTGAAAACCGAATATAGCACCGACTATATATATATATATATATAGTGAAATTAATTATACAATTTTTAGTATATTATCAAGTAATATATATTAATAACATATGTATAATAATATATGACAAAAATTAATATGTTTTGTGCTTAAGATATAGTAAATAAATTATTAATAATAATACTACTACCACTACTACTATTATTATTATTATTACAATTTGAACTTAAATATGAAAATAATAAAATTAATATTACATAGTTTCAAATAATTCAATTAACAAATAATAATGTGTAATATTCATTACAACACAATTTAAACTTAAAATATGAAAAATAAAAAAAAAATTATTATCATTATCAAACTGATGAGTTAAATGATATTATTATAATTATTATATAAACATATATATATTAAAACTACGTCATTTGATTAAATTAAGTAGTGACTTTACAACCAATAAATGAGAAAAGTTAGGTCATTTTTATTAATTAAAATATATTATTATTATTATATTTAATAACTTATTAATTATCATTTTTCGTCAATAATCTTATTGGCATTATTTCAAATTAATGAGGTAAATAATATTATTAGTTTTATTAGCCTTTTATTAATTTTTTTCAAGTATCATGAGTAATTTTATTTAGAATTTTGGAAAGGAAATGACCTCAATTTTATATTTTATAATGATCCTCTTGAGGGATTAAGAGAGTAGTGATATATTATGTTTACTTCAATTCATTTTTATTGAACCCTGTCTATAATTAACTAAGATATATGGATGATTAGATATTTTATTTGGTAAATAATTAGTTTACATGACTATCTTTATTAAGAAAAATTAAATTAAATTATAATTTTAAAAGAGATACAAATTTTTTTTTCTGTTATTAATCCCTGAAATAAAACAGCGAAGATATTTTACATACTTTAGAGACTTCACTATTTTTTTTGTATAGAAAAGAAAATTTTTCTTAAAGTTAGTCTCATGATAATATCTATCAATATTGATTTTTTATTATTAAATAAATAGAAAGTAATATTGTTATTATTCTCAATTTAGTACTATAAAATGTGTTTAAAATCCTAAATTTCCAGACCGTATTGTACCATACCAATCCATTATGAAATAACCAAATCCTCATATCGAACCATCCCCAAAAAATGGTATGGTATGATATGGAGATTTTTAAATTTGGTACTAGTACTGGAGATTTTATTTTTAAAATTTTTGAAATTTAGTACGACACTGGAGATTTTTAATCTCTAGATTTCCTCTATCCGTGCTCACCCCTACTAACCAATTAGCAAATTTAGCTACCAAATTTATCTATAGATTTATTTTAATTTTATCAAAAAATTTTATCAAAAAATTTGAAAGGAACATTAAACTTTATTAATTTTTGAAAATAAATTATGTAATATTTTTTAAACTTCATTTGTATCAAATGCACTCATTAAATTCATTGGCCTTTTTATGGTTTATTTTAAAAAAATAAAAAAAATTAAATGGATAATTAAATTTGAAAAAGATCTTATAGTAATTTTATAAGTTATATTTAGATTTTGATTAGAAAATTGGATATAACTAAAACAATTTTGAAAATTAACATGACAAATAAACATAATTTAAAAAATAAAATTCTATTAATAATTGGAGTATAATTTTGGATCAATGATAATACCACCTTTTTTTTTTCCGTTATAGCCAAAGTATATACACACGAGGATGGTGTAATGATTTTTAATATTATGTCAATTCTTTTTTGTTTTTGGCTTTTCGTTTGAAGTATAAAAAGTGGAGAGAATTTTATTTTTTATATGATTTAAATATTTGTTTGGTAATTGCTCAAATTTGGTTTTATTTTTAATTTTTTTAATTAACAAAAGAAAAGGAAAACCTTATACATATATAACCAAAATAAAACTTTATATATTTAATAATCAACATTTGTGTATTAATTAGATGCAACCTTACCAGCTTTTCACACCTGAGGTCTAACTCAAGTGGCAAGAGCATTTGCTCTTGGGAAAGAGAGATTTTGGGTTTAATTTTTCTCTCTCACATTAGACATGTAAAATCTCATTTTAGTAGTAGCTCACAAAAATAGTTTTCAAAATATACTAACTTCTAACAATTAATTACTAACTACTTCTTTCCCCGTCCCAATGATGTTGAGTCCTACATTAAGTCCTAAAATATGGATCTTGTCAAAAAAAAAAAAAAAAAAAACTTACCAGCTTTTCAACTATTTTTTGGAAAATTGGGTAGCTGAGGTTGTAGTGGTGCTCACTGGCTAAAGGAATTTGTCTGGACTCTGAACCTTTTACCTCTATCATTGATTTTAAAGGTCCTCCAGTCACCTGTCCAGTTAATATACCAAGCATATATTTATTTTTTTCTATTTATTTATTTTTTTTTTTAGGAAATATGCACCTACCCATCTACCTTTAGTAAGACCAAAATGTTTTTACATTTGTGAGCTTCAATTTATTTCTATCTTTCAATATAGCATTAATTTATTTTATTATAAGTTTAATTTATTTTAATTTCTTGAAGATTTCAATTAAAATATAAATTGATGTTGCGACTATTTATATAATGGCTCTTTTACTAAACTAAATTTCAATATATCACAGAAAAAAATGCAAAATGCAATGTAAATAATTTTTTCTATTCTGTTGCTAATTAGTGATAAGTTTTTAGTGTGTTGACAAATTAAAAAAAAAAAAAATTTCTTTTTAAATTTTATGACTTTTTTTTAGGAAATGACTCTGATTGTTACAATTAGAAAAAAATGATTGTAACATCACAGATGAAAATGAACTAAAACAAGTTTTTTCTAAATTATCAAAACTAAAAGAGGACTGTGCTAAATTGTGAGCAACGGTGTTTGCTTCCCTAGGAATATACTGAAAGCTATAAGTAAAAGAAGCACATAGTTCCCCGATATGGCTGATGAGGATGCCAATCTTTGAGAGGTCAACAGACGAAATTTAGGGCGTGTTTACTTTCAGAAAATTACTCCAATTTTCTAGAAAATTTTTCGAAATGAAAATACAAAATAGGAATTTGTATTTACTTTGGGTATTTTTATAAAAATCTCATTTGAAAAATATTTTCACTATTTTCCTAATTTTAAAAGAAAAGTGAAAAACAAGTTTTTTTTTGTTTTCTAAAATTTTCCTTATTAAAATTACAAATTGAAAACTCCGTGTTTTCAAATGAAAACACGCATCTTTTTAATTGTTAGCATTTTTTCAATTTTTTTTTTTAAGTCCTACATACTTCTTCTTCCCTACTGCTCTCTATCTATTCATCAAACTGCCTTCTCTTCTATACTTTGGTATGTTTTTTTTTTTTTTTTTTAGAAAAAAGATGCTTTTTTACTTGATTGATTACTAGGTTTGATGTTTCTGTTTCTGGTTTCGCTTTATATTGCATTAATCATCGTTTATTTTCGAATTAAATATTAACGTTGTTATTTTATGGATCAATTGTTATTTTATCGTTGTTATTTTCAAATGCTGAACAACAAAAGATTATCGTTATTGTTCCTTTTATTTGTGTTTTGTTGTTTCAAGAGAAAAACGGGTTCTTGGGTTTCTTTTATCTTATTCCCCTATTTCTTTGTCCGTTTTCTTCCTCTGGTTCTTCTTCTTGCTATGCAAATGGGTGTTTCTACAGAGGAGTCTTTATCCTTTAAATGTCAAGTTATCTTATTATCGATATATCATTGTGAAATGGTGCTGCTATACTAGTTTTTTTTTTCTAGTTTTATATTTGTGGGAGAGATCAGTGAGGGCTTAAAAGAATTTCAAAATCATATTAGTTGTTAATCTTATTATAAATAAAACTGCAGAGTATTTTTAGTTATGATTCCATTCTTGTTTATATTGATCCACTGATTAGTACACTTTGTCTTGCATTTATATTTGCCATAGGTATTCTGAAGTAGCAGTATAATTAGGCAACGCCCTGGAAACAATTATCAAAACACAGGCTTTATAGTTGGCTATTTAATTGGCAATGCCTTGGAAAACATACAAAGCTTCCAGTCAACAATTAATTTTTGCATTCTTATCATCTACCCGATAGAAAAAATTAATCATCAAGACAAAACTGATTACTATATAATAAGCTATGAATCATTGATCAATTCATCCCCAATATAAAATTTTTTAAGGAGGCTGTGTTTTGTTGTTTTCTTGCTATGCTAATTCTTTCTCACCGACCCTACCATGAAAAGTTGATTGAAACTAAACTCAATATTCGAAAGGAACCGTCATTTTTGGAGATCCAGATCGCGATTTGGAACTCCGAAGTGCTGCATTCTGGGACATGCCTCCCAGTTGGCGGTACTGACGAATTACAAGTAAATTCAATAACTATGTATTAGATAAGGGATGAAATACCAGTTTTTGGCAGTTCTACTGACTTAAAGAACTGGGTGATAAAATTTATCGGTTGATAGATTTTAAACTCTATTATATGGCTACATCTTGAGCTTACCTTTTTGTTTTTTCTAATTTATTTCTGTTGATTGATTGAAATAGGACTATAGTTACCCTTGCATTCACTATTCTCACAAGTTCACAAGCAATACTCATTGTTGGTCTAAGAGAGCTAGCAAATACGAGTATAGTGTTACCACTGCAAATTTCTTGGTGGGCAATCTTGAAATGCACTTATGGCTGAAGACAAACTAAATAATTATGCCATATTGTGCTAATGCTGGTTATTTTCCCTTATTTCCATTATTAGGTGGAAACTTTAAAATGTGTGCTATCACTTGCAGCCTTAGCAAGGATCTGGAAAAGTAAAGGTGTCACTGAAGATAACAGGTTACAATGCTAATGATAATACAATAAATTGTCTATTTCTCTTCTTTTCATTTTCCCTCTTCTTTTTTATAGAAACCAAGAATCAAGAAAATTCAAGAATTGTGAAATATATTACATATATACAATCATTAAAATCTTGGAATAATGTAACACATTTCTTAGAATGGAACTACATATCATGTAAAGCAGCCATAGAATTTTGTGGTGTTTTGCATAGATAGGGCCCAGCTAACCTACTATTATCTAAAAATATATATATTTTGATGGAAAAATATCACGGTCGTGATTGCATGACTAAATGCAAGTTTGATATGGTCCATGCTAAGCATGCTATATGTGATATATTCTTTAATAGAAAGTCAATTTGTTAATTATAATTTATTAAAGGATTAATATTTTTTATGATATCGTATTAATTTTAATGTCAAAATTCTTGTTTAACTTACCAAACATGAGACCACAAAAGATATATTTTGTTTATACATATCTTCAAATTAGGCTAAAGGAAAATGGAAAATAAATATCTAGTTGCTATATATATATTTTTAGTGAATTGGGATTTTTTTTATTGGTTGGGAGATGATAGAATATGATGATCAGCATAGTAGAAGTGTGTGTGGCCCCTACATCTAATGGCTATAACTAAAGAAATAGGCTTTTATGTGGGTACAAATTACTTTTGTATGGGTACAACATAGTAGAAGTGTCTATATAGAACTTTCTAGTAAACTCGAATTCTGCATCTTGTGTTTCTTTTGACTGTAATTTTGTTTCTTGAATTTACTGACTAGATGGCCTATGATTCTCCATATAGCATAATTAACTAGAACATGGACTAAGATGAGTCAGTTTACAGTTGAAATGTGTCGATTTCCCTATAGTGCCATAACATACTTTGTAATATCAGCAAAATTACATATTCAAATGTAATGCATTATGCAGTCTATAATTGCAACCTTTGAAAAAGATGCATGTGGAAATGATTTACCCTTCCTCTTTTTCTTTTGTGCCATTCATTTTAATTGTAGTTATACACTTGCCATTCATTTTAATTATAGTTATACACTTGTTAGGTTGCGGAAAGGAATGCTTTATTACTATTTCTTACCAAATAATTTGCAAGGTATTTTTTTCTTTAACATTTATTCTTAATTATTCACATGAGTGGCGATTAAAGTTATTTATTGTAATCATATAACCATATATATAATGTTGAAATGTTATGTTTAAATAAAATAAATATTTAAAATTGTCAATTTAAATAAAATTTCTTATTTTAAATGTTATGTTTAAACATAGAACTAATGAGTCAAGTCTCTTTCAATCATGTAGATGGGAGGAAATAATAGTGAGTGTGAGGCTATAAAAGAATGGTCAGAAGTCAATGAAATTGAATTTTTGAGAATCTTGTATGAAAGAGTAAAAAAGGATCCAAATAGAACACCAAGTTTTAAATCAACCGATTAGCAACAAATGGGAGAAGAATTATTTTTATCTAGTAGAGAAAGATATATATGTCATAAGTAACATCATCAATTTTCTGAATTACTAGAGCATACCGGTGTTACTTATGACTCAAATGCAAATGTTGTGTTTGCTGCAGAAGATGTTTGGAAAATGTTTTATGCGGTAATACACTTATTAATTGAATACTCTTACAATAGTTATTTAATATTAATTTATGATGTTGATTGGAACTAATTTAAAATATATGCTAATATGCAGAAGCATAGAAACTTTAAGAGCTTCAAAAAAATTGGTTGTAAAAGTTATGAATTACTTGGGCAAGTTTTTAGTAAATCAACTGCTACTGGATATCTTCACCATTCATCTACACAATTAGCACCTACTTCAGATGACGAGCGTCAAAATGGGAAAGAATTTCTTAACAAAGGTGTGCATGTGATTGAGGGTGAAAAATATCGTACAGATAAATCAAAGAAAAGAGCTAATGATGATTTTCCTCTTGGTTATGTTCGTGTTAAAAAAAATCGAAATTGGAAAAGTTAGACACTTGTTTGGAAAAATGGACATCCTCTCTTAATGCTAGAATTGAAAGAGACTTGGCTAAAGTAGAGATATATAAATCTCAAAGCAATCAAGCTTCAAGTGTAGTAGTAGATCCATATTCAATAGAAGCATGTATGGATATATTAGAGACAATGGATAATATCTCAAAAGATATCTATAATAAAGCACTAGAAAAATTCATGAACCAAGATTGGAGGAAAATATTCATATTGATGTGTGCTAATAGGAGATAAGATTGGCTAGAAAGTTTAGTTTGATCTATTAGTAGAATGATGTGATCTTTTATTTTATGACTATGTTATATTAGGATGTTCTTATGTTCTATTGGGATGTTCTATTTATGGTTTTTATTTTATTGATTCCATTATGTTGGGGTGTTTCTATATTATTTTTATTAATGCTAGTTGATGGTTCTATTTATCTATTTTATAGTTATTTTTTATCAACATTAATAACTAATGATTGTGATTTTATTGAAATTTTTATTAAAAAAAATCAGATACAAGGTACAATTGAATTTGAGTAATTTAATTAATTTGATAATTGTTTAATTGAGTAAAGATCCATAAAATTAGATAATTGGCTTTTAGAGGATGAATAAGAAAAATAAATATGTATAATAATATGTCATATGCAGTTATTACTTTGAAGCTAAAGATGCATGTGACAGACTAACCACATAAAATAAGTTAAACTCTAAAAGAGAGCAGAGTGCAACAGCCAATAGGTTGGTAAAATTTAATTATTATCTTAGCTTATCTATTTATGGGGAATCCTTGTATTTAGAAATAGAATAATTAGAGAACATATGCATGCATGGTGATGGAATAAAATATTTACAGCTTCTTATTATATAAAATATTAAAGGAACATAGAAGAGAACACTTTAATATTTGACTCTAAAATAAATGGAATAATTAACTAAGTTTGAATCTTAATTGTCTAATTAGTACATTTGTACGTAATTTGGTGCTTCACACTTTACTAGTAGTTGCAGAAGTAGTGAACAAGCTAGTCTTGAAGACTGAAAAAAAAAATTACTGTTATGCCAAGGGCCCTCGAGAAGACAAAATAAAGAAGCCAAAAAAAAAAAAAGTTTAATGTTGTTTATTTATTTGTTTGTTGAATATAAAAATTTTCAGATTGATTTATTTGATATTTTATCAAACCATAAAAAAAAATGGTCGTGAATACTATACATATTTAAAATAGATATATGTTATGTTCTTATTTTATCTCGAGGTTCTATTTTATTAAAATAGCCTATTAATGCTAGTTGACTATATTATTTTATTTTTACGAGTGCTCTATGATGGTTGAGTTATAACTAGGAAGTAATAATATTTTTTTATCTATTTTTTTAATATATGGTTGAAATTTTAATGCAGGTTAATGGCACTACATTTAGCAAATGATAGCTCTAGTAGTGATGATGATGATGATAGTGTAATTGATTTAATGATGGCTAAATATTTCATAGAACATGAAC
>CATIWO010022666.1:0-15536 GCA_949673435.1 Macaranga tanarius | reverse complement strand
AGTTAGTGGAGAGTGTAGAGACAACTCTCTCACTCCTTATGCATGTGAATTGAGTGTGAGACACTCAACACATAAACTATTATCATATTAGCTTTATTGATATAGTTAGTGGAGAGTGTAGAGACATCTCTCTCATGCATGTGAATTGAGTGTGATACACTCAACACATAAACTATTATTGTATTAGCTTTATTGATATAGTTAGTGGAGAGTGTAGAGACAACTCTCTCACTCCTTATACATGTGAATTGAGTGTGAGACACTCAACACATAAACTATTATCATATTAGCTTTATTGATATAGTTAGTGAAGTTTGTAGAGAGAGCTAAGTGATAAATTTATTTTGCACAAGTTAGAGAGTTTTTGATATCAAGAAAAAGAGAGAAAAGGATTGAGAGAGTCTTCTTCCTTCTTCTTCTTCAAGTGTAGAGATATCAAACAATACACAAGTGTTGTGTACTTTCTACTTCTAGTCCATCATCCATTGAAGGCTTTATCCCATACATCCTAGTTTGGTGAAGTCCTTGCAAGCACCTTGGGTCCAAAAGGAGAGGCTTGTGGAAAGAACAATACCAACCTTGGAAGTCTTCCTTGCCAACCCATGTGTATCAAGCTAGAGGCTTCATTTTTAGGGAGTTTGGAGCTAGTAGATCAACACCAACCAAAGCTCACCGAGCGTGCTACCAACCAAGGGGTTATGCAAGTGTTACTAAATCCCCTAGTTGCTAGGTCTTGTTTTTGGAAATATGACTTGGTTGATTTATTGATGCCATGTTGTTTTTAATGCATGTTTAGCTATGTAAGAGTGCATGTGATATGATTTATGGGCATGGAAGTGTATTGTGTTTGATGCAAATGTTGCATGCAATGAAAAATTTTAAATTCCGCATTTTTATTGCTACACTATTACACTCTCCTTCAATTATATTCATGAAATATTTTGTAATAATTTTTTTTAATTATTTGATATTTTAAAATTAATTTTATCATTTATGGAAAATTTAACAATTTAATTAATTAATTATTTTTATTATTTAAAATATTGCATATGTATTAACATTTTTGAAAAAAATTAATTACACAGCTTATACATTATCCTTTATTTATAAAATACGGTAAACAATTTAACTATTACTTATGTAACTGTTACTCACTTAATAGTTACATCTGTAATTGTTACATTCCATTTTTTTAACTTGATCCGAATGCACTCTTTATGTTAGCATTCAAAATTGAAGCTAACAGTAATCCTAAACCTATAATAATTCATACAAATAAAACATAAAACATTTTGATTTACTTAATTTTTATCAATTAACAAATATGAGAATATTTACTATAATATTCAATACTTTTGTTGGCAACTTTACTAATTTTAGTTTTAATTGGGGTCATTTTACTAAAAATATTCAGTTGATTAAAGGCTCTTCTTATAATGAGTCATTCAACTGTGCAAATATTTGCACCGTTACAAATGAAACTATTAGCCGTTAGATTAATTGTCATTTAATTGTAACCATTGATATATTTTACAGGTATTGATACACCAAGATAATCAATGGTTGTAATTAAATAAAAACTATAATTTTAACAATGATAGGGATTAAAAGCTCATGTATAAATATACATATATGTACTATTAGATATATTAAAAAATTTAGAGACCCTTGATCAAAAAAAATTAGAGACTCGAATAGATTTTGTAATCTATAATTTTAACCAAAGTACTTAAATGTATATAAAAAGTAAAAATAAAAGGATTAAAAGTATGCAATTAAATATATAAGGATTCATTGAACAAAAGAAAAAGTAAAGGGACCAAAACTATAGCTTTTCCTTTAATCAAACATATACTATCACTATGTGCGTATGCTAGTTCAAGGACAGAAACATACCTTTTGATCAGAAGAAAAGGAAAAAAAATGGATTTCGCAGAACAAGAGCTTGACTTATTTGGAGAAGAAGAAGAAGAATACGAAGACGATAACCAAGAAAACAATAATGGTAGCCGTAGATCATCATCATCATCATCTTCTTCTTCATCCTCATCATCCGGTTCATCATCTTCATCAGCCGCATCATCTTCATCAAAAAGTAGCGATGGTGGTGGTGGAGATACTAGCAGTGCCGAGGGTGGCCGTGGCAGCGCTAGCAGTGGCGGAGAAGAAGAGGAAGAAGTAAATAACAACACCAAGTATAGCAATAGTAATGATGATGATGATAATAATAATTATTATAACAATGATAGGGATTTTGATGAATTAGATGATAAAGACCTTTTTGGGTCTGATAATGATGATTATGTTAATACCCCTCCCACCAGCCGTTTTCCTATTCCTGGTAATTTCCTTTTTTTAAAAAAAAAAAATTCCTTAAAGTTGCATCTTTTCAATTGATTTTTGAACTTATGAGTACCTTTTTTTGTGTTTGTTGAGGATTATCTTCTGGGTTCTGTTTATTTTTTATTTAAAATAATTTATTGAGGATTTTTTTTAATGCTTGAATGGTAATAATTGTGCTAACTGGTTGAACTGGATTCATGTTTGATGATTTTTCCAGCAAGTAATTTTTTTTTGTTTGATTTAGTGGTTATTGGGTATGATGAAAGATAAAGAAATGCTTATAAAATTTTGTTGCCAGCACTTGAGGGAGGTTCTTGTTGCATATAACTGTTCTCTGTTCAGTTAGGATAAGTAGAGAAGTGATCCAAGAGTGGTAATTGGTTTTATGTTATTAATTTTTAGAGACTGATACTTGGCTAAGACATTTATCTGGGCTGTTGGGTTGGTTGTGATGAGTTCTTTCTCCACGGCTTTGTTATCATACCATAAGTTGATATTTGAACTTGTTTTGAAGTGATTGAAAGCTGCACGTTTGTGATGTGATTAATTCTTATAGTTGATCAGTTATTTGAGCGAAAAAATCTTTCCCATAGTAAACTTTATACAAAATAGATTGACTAATTCTAGTCTTGTTCTTGCATTTCCATCTCTCTCTCTTTCTCTCTCATACACACGCAGTCAGACTAAATGTTCTAACTTTTTTCCTGCTCAAAATTTATTTGTCAGTTTTGCCAATCATACGCAACGTCCAACACCCAGGTAGAGGGCGTGGCCGTTGGCAAAATGATAGAGGAGCTGGCCTCCTTCCCCGACCTGGATTTCCTCCACGACAGGGCTATGGCTATGGTTCAAAATTTTCAAATGGTCATCGTGATGAACGATTCGTTTCTGAACTGAAGTTCTTAAAGAGTGAAGAAACTTTATCGAGAAAAGTGGTTGCTTTTCAGGCGGTAGGTTTATATGTCATCTTGAATCTGTTATATTTATGCTCTTCCTTGGGTGATATGTCGGTCTGTGTTTGATGTGATCTACAAAAGGTGTCCCATAACTGCCAGAACTTCTAGATTTTAGCAACTCTTCACATGCTGTTCTGACCTAGATTACCCAAAATTTAAGGAATTTTGGATAGTTGAGGGTGTATTAATTACTGATATGAGCTAGCTGATGTGTCTTGTTTGCATTTTGACTTAATCGTATTACTTTTAGTACTTCTATATAATCATCATTTCATACCATATTCATTTGTGTGCTACTAGTGAACAATTGTACTGGACTATTTGGTTAATATTTTTTCAAGTATATATTTACCATACTGAATTCATTCATTTGGTTTTATAGCCGTGTGAACTTGGTTGCTATAGTCGTGTAGAAGGTGGAGATGTCTACTTTGACGATCGCTCCTTGGTAAGCTTTCTGGAGATGGATGCTATTGTTTTTTTTTACAAAAAAAATTTATTTTCTTTCTTATATAATAATTTGTGCTTATGGTTAGCTCATTGATATCGCATTCTATTCCACATTATTAGAGGCTTTTTAAGCGTTACATTTCTGAAGATGTTGGAGCTGATCTGAATGAAGGCTTTGATACTTTCACTGAGAAGAAAGGTATGGCTCCTAACTGAAAATGTGGCTGTTTCCATTATCAATAATGAGTTTTGCAGCAATCCAGAACAATAACTTGTAGATTGATTTGTGT
Source organism: Macaranga tanarius (assembly GCA_949673435.1). Lineage (NCBI taxonomy): Eukaryota > Viridiplantae > Streptophyta > Magnoliopsida > Malpighiales > Euphorbiaceae > Macaranga > Macaranga tanarius. The sequence continues at coordinate 11,497 of CATIWO010022666.1, read as the reverse complement.
GATGCATATTTGTACATATGAAATATGTTAAGAGAGCTGATATATGGAGACGGCTCTTTATTTTATTTTAATTGAATCCTTTGCATTAGATTTGGGTTCTCAGGGTTTTGGAGATCTTCTTGGTTGCATAAGAGACAAGAATATTCCACTACAGAATATGCATTTTGTGGTAAGAATGTCTTATCTTTGGCCTGAATATGGTTGAATTTTCTGATGAGAGCTATCAACTAACCAATAGCTTCTCATTTTCTCCATACAGACTTTCCGTAACAACCTTAATAAGGTAATTTCTAACTCTCATTATTTGTTATCATATATATTTTTTTGATAGTTCACTGTAATCATTATTGTAAATTCTTATTACAGAGTTTAGGATGTATAGCTATTTGAACTTACAATGTATTATCCTATTTACATACTTCTTAAAATTCAGGACAATAAAACATAGACTAATATTTAATTGAATACTCTCTACTCACAGTCATAGATTAAACTGGTCAAGTTATGAAACTAGATCTTAAGCTTTTAAAAAGTTACTGTTGTGATTCTTTCCCCTCAAGTCATAATTAAAACCTTATTTGTGATCATTATTACGAACAATAATTATTCTGAACTTAGTTCTTGTATTTATTTCAACGAATTGGTGGAAACTTAATTTTTAAGATAGTTCATCTATATTTGTAATTATGGCCAAGTCTCAGGGAGTTGTGATCTTTCAGCGTTTTTGGCATTTGCTTTTTGCAGATTTTGGCAACCGCTTATATTAGACATGAGCCTTGGGAAATGGGGGTGCACAAAAGGAAGGGGGTTGTCTATCTTGATGTACATAAATTACCTGAACGGCCACAAAGTGAATTGGATCGTCGAAGGTACTAGACTCTATTTTTTTTATTAAATACATGTGCAGATGTTCTTACCATGAAAGGAAATAGAAGTTAGAAAGATTCAAACATGATGATGTTGGGAATGCAAAACACTCCTGTGTCTACCACATACACAGCCACATCCTATACTTTCATGCTATAATTTATTTTTTTTTCCTCAGACAATAGGACATCTAACATAGGGTCTATTAGATAGTGATTTTTCTTTAAAAGTAGATGAAAGAATGAATTGTCATGTACTCATATGGAAGCTTGATGAAATGTTTAAAGTTTTGGTATTTATTGTTGGAATTGTGGGGTACTTTTAGTGAGCCATCCTCATATGTATCGTTCTCTAGAAAGATAAGAAATAAATGTTCTGATGGAGACTGGATGGAAAGTGGGTTGTGAGGGAAGTGAATAAATGGAGTTTCAACTGATATCTTCTTCTGCTAGCCATTCTTTCTTATTCATTGTTTCATATTCATTCATAATTTCTTAAATTATATGGGCCGTTTAATTGGACTAAATTCTGTGGATAATTTTTTTAATTCAGATGTTATTGGGGTTATTGTTTTGAGAGCCTAGCAACAGAAGATCCCAGACGAGCTGATGGGGAAGGGATACATCATGTTGATGCCAACATTGAATACTGTTCTGTGCTTAAAACCAAATTAGGTGCTCATCGCATTCTCATGGGTGCTGAAATGGATTGTAGTGATTCAACTGATGATGGGAAACGGTTTTATGTGGAGTTAAAGACAAATCGTGAGGTTTACATGCCTATTTTGCACTTCTCTTGTTGTTTTCTCTTATTAACCATATCATTTCTTGGATAACCTGTACATTCCTTATGCCATGCAGCTGGATTATCATACTGAGGAAAGATTTGAGAGAGAGAAATTGCTCAAGTTCTGGGTATGTTGGAAACTTGGCATTATGATATACTTTTTCGAATTCTAATTATCACAGACTCCATGCTAGCTATATGAGCTTCTGTCTACTTTTCACGGGATTTGTGTTCTGAATTTCATTGCATGATAGATTTGCTGATGATTTGTCAGTTTTTTTAATACACTGAAGCAATGCTTTTCATAGTATATCCAGACTATATTTGATCTGATGGGCCTGTCAATTTTTTCTTTCTTTTTTTTTTTTTTTTTTTTTTTTTTTTTTTTTTTTTTTTTTTTTTTTTTTACTTCTCTGTTATTGTTATTGTTATGGTTGCTCTCGGAAAATTCACTATTCTTAAAATGGAAGTTCTTATAGTTCAAAAAGCTCTCCGGAATAGCATGAACTAGCACTAGGTAAAGATCATATATGCATGTAGAACTTTTTCAAGTTAACTTGGACTCTGATTCCAACAGTAATAAAATTTTCTTGAGAAACTGGAGGAAGATTAAGGAAAAATTTCTTCAAGTCCTTGCACATCTTTTGTTGAGAGTAATCACTGAACATTTAGGAGCAGTTGACAAACTGACTGGAAATAATCATTGGGATGATAAGCCACTGTTTTTGACCTAGGATGGGAATTTGGAGTTTGAATCATATTCAGGTCTACTTTCTTATCAATCTTGATTTTATATTTAGGTATTTTTACTTTGATTTGAGTGGTCAGTGGCATAATTGATGGTAAATGTAAGCTTTGGTTGGATGAATTCACGGTATATTTTGGGTTGAGTTTCTGTTTGAATCTGCATGTTATATTTGGGCCTTATGATCATGTTACTTGTGTATTGTGTATTGTCATAGATGAATGCTATTAGAACTTGTGTGGTTTTTTGCAACATAAATATATGTTTACTTTTCATTAATAGCCTTAAACATTTTCATGGAATTTGTGAGAACTAAAATTTCTTTTGCCTGAGTGTTAGTTCATAATTATTATTTTATTGATGCAATTCCTGCATTGGACGTAAGTCTTTTCATTTTGTATGCTTGGATGCAATTTAATTGCAGTGACTAACTTGGATGCTTTATCTATTCTAGATTCAATCGTTCTTGGCTGGAGTTCCGTATATTGTTATTGGATTTAGGTAATTTGCTTAATTCCTGCTTCTATGACATCCTATCTTCAGCGTTCTCACAGTTAGTGCCACTTTGGATGGATTTTGAACTTGACAAACCAAATTTCTTTTGTTTTTATGACTTGGAAAGGACCTTGCATTTAAGGTTAGATGGAACCATAAAGTTAAAAAAAATTAGGTATTTTAGAGAACTTATAATTGATGTCAGCACATTGGTTTAGGGGATATTGTGCAAAACATCACAGTCTCCGCTTCTTACTCTTCCCTAAAATATATAATTGTTTTGTGCTTGGTGATGCTACTAGATAATTCTTCTCAAAACTATCTTGTATTATTCTTTTCAGGAATGATGCAGGTCAACTTGTCCGTACAGAGAGACTTACAACTAGAGACATAACAAACAGAGTAAAAGCAAAGAACTATTGGCAGGTAATTGTCTGGCATACTTATAAAATTTTGAGAAAATGGAAGAGAAAGAATTGAAAATGAAGAACGTGAGTATAGTGCTTTTGTAAAATTTAAACTTTTGTTAGGATGTTTGACTCTTTCCCATTTCATAATACCGAAACTCTAGAATAATTAAAATTCTGAGATATATAACAAGGTTTTTTTATACACATATTATTGAATATATTGGGGTTATTGCATGATTTTTAGTTTTATTCTTCATATAATAATTTTTTTTCCTTCTTGGGAGCAAGTGTTGGCAAGGGGAAAACAAAACTACTCTTGCTCTTATAGTTGTGAGCTTTCAAGCGCTATGTTATTAGTTTGAACTAATTTATCTCCAACATCTGGTTATGGCACTTTGTAGATGCAATTAGCATTAAGGAAAATTGTTCACAACTATTCTTGACCTGAATGTTTGGTGTTGCTTCTTTTATCGTTATTATTATGAATTTTGCAGGGAGGTGTCTGCCTAGCATTTGCTGACGAGGTATTGTGCTGGCTTTATGGAACAGTAAAAGAAAGTGAGTTTGTAATCTTTGTTTTTGCTACTTTTTAGACCTTCTGTTTCATTTCAATGCTGAAACAGCTGCAAAAGCAACAAAATTATGGACCTAAGTAAGCCAATCCTATTTATGAGCGTCAGATTTACTTTTACCCATAACTAACGTATTTATGTTATGGGTTCAGATGAAGATTACATTTTGCAGTTTGCTCCGCCTTACACACGTTTAGAGCTTCTGCAGGCGCAATCCTGCCCGGATGCAATCACTAATCATGTTATGCAATTGTAAAGCATTTTGGGATATCTTGTTCAAATCGTTAGACCATAACCCTGGAAGCAGCGAGTCTTTTAGGTATGGGATTTTTCCATTGAAGACGATTGTAATTTCTGGAACATGATCTTAGCAGTGGATTGGCTTCTGTTAATCATGAATGCCATAGGCCCTCTGGTTTTCTCTTGTAGTTTATTCACATGTTTTTGCCATAGTTTAACTTATTAATTGACAGAAGAATCTTTTATGTATTTTGTTTCTTGTACTTTTAAATTTTTAATATCTTTTTAATGTTGTAACCCATATACTCTACTTTTGGTTTACCATTAGAGCAATGAGAAATCGATTGGACTGAACACAATGATGAGCCTATTGCAGAACTTTCCTTCATTATTATTGAAGTGTTTAGCTCGCACTGAAAACAAATTCTTATTAACAATGTAACCATGTCATTGACAAGAGCTTCTGCAATTGTGGGCTCTCTCTCTTTCTTCATTTTATGTTCTGTATAGCAATCAGCTTGTGATATGCCTAAGTTTCAGTTTCAATCAGCTTGCAGGATAATTTCAAATGTCTTCTCTAATATTGTAATTTGCTCGATTTGATTATAAGATCTTCCTCTTACATTAGTCCCAAATATCTTAAATTAAATTATACGCGGTTCTTGAATAAAATACTAATTATGTTTTAGTATGTAAACAACTGCATATTAGTTAACACTTCTATCCCCAAACTTACAGCTATTTAGGACAGTTATGGTAAATATCAAATTTGCTATTCACGAAAGTTATATTTTGCAAAGCAAAATTTACTTTGTAAATAATCACAATTAGATTGTGAAAATAATTTTATCAAATGGTAATTGAAGTAAATTAAAGATAAGTAATAATAATAATAATAAAAAAAGATGTTAAGGTCCTTGGTTACAGATCTAGTTATAGGGCGATTTAAAGAGAAATCACAAGTTGGATTGGTCTGCCAATTGTGTTTGTTTGAATTCTTCCCTTTGCGACCTATGATTGTTTGCTGAATTTTTGGGCTCGATTAAAGAGAGAACCCAATAATCTCTTGACAAATTTGCTATTCACGAAAGTTATATTTTGCAAAGCAAAATTTACTTTGTAAATAATCACAATTAGATATGTGAAAATAATTTTATCAAATGGTAATTGAAGTAAATTAAAGATAAGTAATAACAATAATAAAAAAAGATGTTAAGGTCCCTGGTTATAGATCTAGTTATAGGGCGATTTAAAGAGAAATCACAAGTTGGATTAGTCTGCCAACTGTGTTTGTTTGAATTCTTCCCTTTTAGACCTATGATTGTTTGTTGAATTTTTGGGCTTGATTAAAGAGAGAACCCAATAATCTCTTGAGTTTAAGGAACTCAACCTTTGATAGGAAAATACTTACTATTTCATTAATTAAAACTAGATATATACAGAGTTCACAACTTGGTAACTGTTTATGTAATAATAGGAATTAACTTCCCTACTTGTAGCACTTGGAAGTTATTTTCCAAAGAAATAGCCAACACGTTACTTCTAACACTAATACATTTAAAAGAAAAAACAACACACCAAAGAAATACTGGAACTAAAAGAAAACAACTTAAATTATTATGCTAACTGAAATAACCACGTAAACTAAACTTAAACAGCTGCTGAAATCTTTCATTTGTGTCCTTGTGTAAAGCGCTTGTAGACCTGTGCAAATGATGAGAGCAATCCCTTTGTGTTCTCTGGTCCTTTGCTGTTGCAGTTCACTGGTTCTATAACATCACTCCCTGCCTCCATGAGACGCTTGTCCGCAAGCGAGAAAGAGGGATAACGTTCCGCCATAAGCAAGGCATCTTCCCAGGAAGTATCAGCTGGAGAGAGTCCGTCCCAATGAATTAAAACTTCATATTTGCTTACCCTGAAGGCGATGATCTAGAACAGCCTTTGGAATGGGATGAAGTTCTCTGCGAATCAATGGAGGTAAACAAGGTTCTACTGAATCAGTACTGCCATGGAATGGTTTTAAATTAGAGACAAGAAAAACCGGATGTAGCTTAGAGTCTAGTGGAAGATCTAAGCGATAAGCAACAAACCCAATTTTTTCTTTGATAGTAAAAGGACCATAGAATTTAGGAGAAAGCTTGCGATTACTTCGGGCTGCCAAAGTAAGTTGGCGAAAAAGCTGAAGTTTCAAGAGAACTAAATCTCCAGTCTTGAACTCAAGGGCACGATGGTGAGAATCATAAGCTGCTTTCATTCTATTTTGGGCTTGAATCAGACGATCACGAAGATCAAGTAAAACAACATCTCGAGCCTGAAGGGCCTTATCCACTGCTTCTACCTTTGCTAATCTAGGACAATAGGACAGCAGCTTGGGAGGATTCCTGCTATAAATAACTTCAAAGGGGGTGGCCTTCAAAGAAGAGTGATAACCAGTGTTGTAACAATATTCCACCCAAGAGAGCCAATCCATCCATTTTTTAGGCCGATCCCCAGTAAAACAGCGTAAGTACATCTCAATGGTCCAGTTAACAACCTCTATTTGGCCATCCAACTGAGGGTGATAGGCTGAACAGAATGAAAGTTTACAACCACTCAATCGAAATAATTCCTTCCAAAATAAACTTGTAAATATTACATCTTTATCGCTAACAATAGATTCAGGGAGTCCATGAAGCTTAAAAATATTGTCAAAGAAGAGACGAGCCACACTTACAGCAGTGTACGTATGAGAAAGAGGAATAAAATGAGCATACTTGGAAAACTTTATGGGCAAAATTAAAAACTAAGTTGTTGTTTAGTACTGCATATCATCCACAAACTGATGGCCAAACCGAAGTTATGAATAGGATATTAGGACAACCCATGCGTGCTATAATTAAGAAGAATATGAAATCTTGGGATGAAATTTTACCTCATGTAGAATTTGCATATAATAGGGTTGTGCATTCATCTACACATTATTGACCTTTTAAAATTGTGTACAGTTTTAATCCTTTAACACCATTAGATCTATTACCTTTACCTATGAGTGAGCAAGTTAACTTATATGGTGTTCGATAGGTAGATTTTTTTATGTAATTTACATGAAAAGGTAAGGCAAAATATAAAAAGGCGGAATCAATAAGTGGCAAATCAAAGGAATAAAAGACGCAAACAGTTAATTTTTGAGCCTGCAGATTGGGTTTGGTTGCATTTGCATAAGGAGAGGTTTCCTACTCAAAGGAAATCTAAGCTACATCCTAGAGGAGATGGACCATTTTAAGTTGTGGTAAGGGTCAATGACAATACCTATAAATTAGATCTCCTAGGTGAGTATAATGGTTTTGCAACCTTTAATGTATATGACCTTCTTCCATTTGATTTTGAAGGTGAAGATTTGAGGGTGAATCCTTTTAAGGAAGGAGGCAGTGATGCATATGGTAATGGGGACACTACACCAAAGTTAAATCTTTTAAGCTATGGTGGAGGACCTATCACAAGATCAAGAGCTAAGAGGATGAAAGACGCCATCATAGGTCTTGTACAAGAGAATCTTGAGAATAGAGGACAAGATGGAACCAATTTGGTAGAAACTAAGTTAGTCAACTTAGTTAGCTATGTTCAAGATGATACACAATCGTGTGTCGAGTATTCAAAATAGCCAGTAGGATACACGGGTCACAGACATGCCCATGTTTAAAGAGCATAAAATATCCAGAAGGATACACAGCTAGATATATGCCTGTGCATCAGACTGTGTAATATTCTATCTCATAATTATAATAAAAACATGCCTGTGTATGTGTAAGGCTAGACCGTATTCCAAGCCATATAACAGTCTGCCAGTTTTTCACTATGCTAACATGCCCGTGTCTTATTGAACACGCCCGTGTCTCGATGATGAATTTTTGTCTAATTAGGATTTTTATTTATGTTTTCTTTACTAATTAGAATTCGTGTTTAATTAGGAGTATAGTTGTTTATTCCTAAAGAGTTGTTTCTTTTAGAATAAGTTTAGGTTTAGGATTACAAGTTTATAAATACTTGTATCAAACATCATTATTAAATAAGTTGATTGATTTTATTCAAATTCTTAATGGAATTTTCTTGAGTTCTTGCGAGAGATAAAATCTGAATTTGCTTCGAGCGTGTTGCAATTTTAACCCTGATAATTAGAGGTGCTAGTTGTTAGATGACTAGTATTACTAATTTCTATCAGTTTATGCTAGATAGATCCTTGGTCAACAATCTCAATAGATTGTTATGGATCCTAATTATTAGATAGCTAGTGGGACGCATCGGGTGGTCATATAAAAGGTCGATGTCGAGGTCGTGGTCATAATCATGGTCAAGTTAGAGGTAGTGGTAGAGGATGAGGTGTCCAAAATGATAGAACTAAACTAATAGAATGGGCTAATTACTTAATTAGGAGTTGAGCACCAGAACAAAAATCATCTCCATCATTAGTAGCTATTGGCAATGAGAGGGATGAAATGCATAAGACTTGAATAGGTAGTTGATAAGACAATTCTGTACTGGCCATTTCTGTTTTAATTTTCAAAAATATATCGAGGAGAGCATGTAATAATTGTTAACCTTTATAACCAATGGTGCTACTGAATGTGCCAAATCTGCAAGCACTACTAATAGTACATATCGATGATACTAATTTAGCACATACAATGGCAACTGTAATATTGGATGAGGAGAGATATAATAAGCTAGAGGACATTATCGAACATGCCAAGAAGTATGGGGCATATGACTTTCATGGTACTTTAAAACTAGATCAAGTTGACAAACGGGTTAAAACCATAGAAAAGGCTTTTCACTACATTATAATTGAGTAATATAAAGAAGGTGAGCAATGTATATGGCCTTATGTTCAATAAAGCTAATGATTAGTTAACCCAAGTAAAGAATTTATATGAGGAGGTTATCACATGGCAAGTATTTGAGGAGGAGTTTAATAAGGACTATTTGCTTGAGATATATTGGAAGTAAAAGAGGGCATCATTCATTAATTTAGTACAAGGTTCAATGACTGTCAAGGAGTATATTGACAAGTTTGAAGACTTTTAAAAGTATACGAAAGATATATAACCTACTGAGAGATGAAGAGTGAGAAGTTTAGAGATGGATATATCTCCTTACATGGAAAACTTAATTTGTATACTAGCACATCCTTTAGAGGATGGGTTAAAAAGGTAATGGAGCAAGAAAGATTGAATAAAGAGTTGGAAACTACAAATTAGGTTAAGTCTTATTATTAAGAGGGAACATTAAGGTAGCCCTAGAAGGGTAGTGGTAATAAGAAGTCGAGATTTTCCCCCTATTATAAGAGTAATACGAGAATTGGAGGCAATTACAGACCACAGGGTAGCCAAATGTCTATGAGACAACTAATGACATATTTAAGCATGTTAATATTAGAAATTCACCAGTGGGAGGAACCATTATGCCTTAGTGTAACATATGTAAAAAGTATCATATGGGTAGCTGTGGAAAATATAGAGTTCATTTTTCAAGTGCAATGAGATGGGCCACTATGCTCTTGAGTGCACAAAGGAGATATTAGGAGAGAAATCTATATAAAGATCAAATGCTTTAAGAAATAGAGGAGCTGGTAGACCTCTAAACCTAGTAAGATCAGCAGTTATGCATAGTAAAGTGAACATAATGTCTCCACGAGATCAAGAAAGATTTGTTGAACAAGCAAATGCAGGTGAGAATGTACAGCAAATGAGAATTTATGTAGTGTTGAGCATGATACTGAAAATGCTCCAGATGTGATAACGGGTATGACTTACATTTCTAATAAGTTAGCTCATATACTGATTGACTTTAGTGCTATATTCTCATTCATATCATTTACATTCGTCATGTATAATAAACTTAAGTTATATGATAGGAGAGAACCTATAGTTATAAGTATGCTAATAGGAACAAGGGTGATTTCTAAAACTGTTATTAAGGATGTTTCAGTAAGGATAGGAGAAGATGAAATGAAATGGCAATTCATACCCTTACTTATTAATAAGTTTGATGTTATACTTGGTATGGATAGTTTAAGTCAATACCGAGCAAATGTAAATTATATTGAAAGGCAAGTGGTTTTTAAGAAAGGATAGAGGAAGAATTTATTTTGTAGGAGAAAGTAGAAAAGCACCCATTAAGATCATTTTGACCTTGATGGCAATGAAGTATTTAAGGAAGGGATGTGAAGCTTACTTAGCTTTTATTGTCGATAAAGAAAAAGAAGCGATATTACTAAAAAAAGTACCTATGGTGAGTGAATTTGAAGATGTATTTTCAAAGGACTTATCTAGTTTGCCACCTGAGAGAGAAATTGAGTTCGAAATTAAAATTTTGCTGGGAATAGCATGTATATCGCAAGCACCATATAGGATAGCTCCGACTAAACTAAAAGAGTTAAAAGTACAATTTTAAGAGTTATTAGATAAAAGATTTATCTTACCTAGTTTATCTCTATGGGATGCACCTGTGCTATTTGTAAAGAAAAAGAATGGATGTTTATGATTATCAATTATAGACAACTGAATAAGGTTACTGTAATATTCTGCCTTAAAGATTAATTGGGTTATAGATAGATTTATGGACTAAATAGAATTAGAAATAAGTTTTGAGGGTTATTTTGTGCCTAAAGAATATTATAGGGGTCTAAATGGATATTTGTCAGAAAAAATGGATTACACAAAATCATTTTCTTTTTCTTTTTTCGTCGACAACTTTTCTTTTCTTTTCTTTAAATCTTTATTTAACAACTTCAAGCATCAATTAAGCTTCTTGTAACAAATTCAAGCATTTGAGGTAAATGAATTTAGTTTGTTTATTTTCAAACTATTGAATTTTTGAAAGAATTGCATAATATGGTTGTTTTGATTGTTTTATAGAGTTAAAAGCTTTATTTATGCTAGAATAGACCCCTATGATGTTTAGAATGGTGTTTGGGATTGATTTGGGTTGGATTTTTGCATTTTTTTTTTATCGAAACAGACCTAATTTTTGCATTCAGGATTGCTAAGGTGGTGCCTCGGCATTGAGGAGGTGCCTGCACTGAGGAGGCAACTCAGTGGACTTTTTGAGTCTTGAAACCCTAATTTGAGCAGTTTTGGACCATTTTTCAGGTCCTATACCATATCATTTAGCCGTAGATTAATTAAATTGAGTAGAATTTTGATGTTTAGCTTATGTTCTTATATATTTGCTTTTGGATGTTAAGAGCAATCTCAACTCTAGTTGTAGAACCTAGGTCAGGACCGGAGAGGTAGTTTTGCTTCAACAAGCCATGTGAGTGGATATATGTATATAAAATTAGTTTTAAAGTTAAGTATATATATATTTATGTATGTAAAGATATTAAAATGTTTCATATGATTTAA
>CATIWO010022662.1:0-11955 GCA_949673435.1 Macaranga tanarius | reverse complement strand
AACCGAACTGAACCGAACCAAAAAAGTTCGGTTCAGTTCAATTCAGTTTTAGAAAATTTTTTACACTGAACCGATATAGGTTCGGTTCAATTCGGTTTTAGGTATTTTAAAATCGAACCGATATAAATTTAGTTTCAAATCCAAGTATGATTAAATAGTGATCCAAACAAAGAATTTGCAATTTGAAATTTCAAATCCTTTATCATATCCAAATGAGAGATTTTAAAGTGAATGAATTTAAAATCTAGAATTTAAAATCTAGGATTTGAAATCCAAATTTCAAATCCAAATCCTTGCATCCAAACGCACCCTAACATTTTTGTACATACATATATATATATAATTTTAAAAACTAAGGTTATATGCTTAGCCACTCACCTGAGTTCACTGAATCAAAGAATTAGCTAGTTGGCTCTGACTTGTACTCTACAATTGAGACTGGTTTTGCTCCTAACATTTAAGTAGTAAAAATATAACATTATAAGCTTTCTATCTAAATTCTACGCAACTTAGTTGCTATATGGTAGGATGGTATGGTCTACAACCCTAAAAATGGTCCAAAGCAGCTTTTGACAGGGTTCTGATGCGTCAGACAGCCACTGAGGTGCTGCCATAGCACATTAAGGTGCCTCCTCAGCACTGAGGCACTGCCTCATCATACTGAGGTGCCCTCTCATCGTTGAGGCATCACATGTTCGACCTACAAACAAATCTGCAGCATCAAAAGGCTTTGTCGATTCTATTTTTACTAATTTTTACAAGATTTCAATAGTAACACAATTTTATTTAGAGTTATGCATTTACAGATGTTGTCTCAAGCTCAACTAAAATCTCTTTAACTTAAACAAAAAAAAAATTAATTTTTATTAAAATATCAATAATCTAACAAAATCATAAGTTTTCCTATATTTGTGTATAAATATATATCAACTAAAATTTATGAAACCAAAATTTAAAACTAACTATAAGTAAAAGTTAATAAATTCTCCAAATTATAATTGAATCAAGTGTAGTTACTTACCCAAATGCTTGAAAATCAAAACAAGCTTAAATTTGTTGTGTTGTAAAAATAATCTTGAGCAACCCTTCTAAACTTCTATCAAAACTCTATAAATCTACTACTAGTCTATGATAATTTTTAGAGCTTGAATGATAGAATTTGATATCAAAAAGAATTAATAAGAAGATTGAGAAGAAAATAAAAGCTTAAAGAAGAAATGTGAATTTTTGCTAGAAGAAGAAAGAAGCTAAAAAAATATGAGTTTTTATTATTGTAGACACTTGGGCATGTGAAAAAGGTATAGTAAATTTTTTTTTATTAGAAACTTAGGCAAGAGGATAAGCTATAGTATTATTATTATCATTATTATTATTATTAGAAACTTGAGCATTATTATTATTATTATTATTAAAAACTTAGGCAATACTCCTATTTTTTTAAGCCTTTGAACTAAATAGTTGTTTATACCCTTCTAGTTTTTTCCTTAACACAAATAAGTCCTTAAAACTTATTTTTTAATCCTATTTATTATTGTAAGTCGGTTAACCTCTAGAGCAAAATGTTACAGAAATGTTGTCTAAATGCAGCAACTTTAATGTGCAAATTAATTGGTTGCCTTAACGACTGAATATTGACATGAAAATTTACTGGTACATGTAAACACTAAAAATCAGGTAAAAATACCAAGTTTAAGGACCTCAAAAGCCTGAATTTCAAAATCTGATTTTGCAGAATTTGCTGATTGCAGCAATCTCAGAAATTAGTGTATTTGACAAGCCAAATAATCCCAATTTGTCATCAAATTTTACCACATGATAAAAAGATATAAAAGTATTTGCATACCAAAAACGAGATTAAAATGATAGGCTTAAGGGTCTAAAATCATTAAGGAATGAAACGAGTTTTGTATACAATATACAGAGTTTTGCATCAGTAGTAGCAACTTCAATTCCAAGAGTTTTAATTCCAAACCAATATTTTCACACTACTTTGATGAATCAAATAGTTTATACTCAAAATACAAGAAAATTTATAAAAATAGAATATTTAAACATCAGTTTTTCTTCCTATTTTCAAGTTCCCATTAATCATGCCCATTTCACACTTATAAATTCAACATTGTCAAAATCCTTATATATATATATATATATATATATATATATATATATATATATATATATATTACTACTATTCCCTACTTAAAACATGTATTCTATTTCAAAATACTTTTAATATGCTTGAAATCAAGGGTTTAACTATAACACAATCACACACATCACATGTATATGCTATAATATTCAAAAATAGAGAATTTTTACTAAACTTATTTTACATGAAAGATAAATTAAAGCTTATTGAATCCAGTAGCCCTAATACCATTTTCCCCCAATTTTGATATTTGATTAATATTAGTGGTATGGTGATTTAAGATTTAGTGTGGTTAATTTAAGATGGGTGTTGTATTTTTTATTGGAATTTTGAGATTAGAGGGTTAGAGTTAGCTTTTTCGTCTTCTCCCCTAATTTTTCTTCTTCTTCTTATGTTTTTGAGGTTTGAGTGTAGAGAGAGATCATTTGTTTTTTTTTCCAGCACTAACGTTATATGATTTTGGTAAAGTTCCACTTTAAACCCACCATTTATGACAAATTTCCATTAATCTTCTTATATATATACACATAACACTTGTACCTTTTATTCAATTTAATTAATAATTATAAATCAAAATTTTTTGTATACAAAAAAAATGCAATGCATGTATGTTATATGAATACAAAAAAAAATGCAATGCATGTATGTTATATGAATGCAAATATCACATTTTATTGAGTCAAACACTAAATGACTTACAAGTCACTCGACTCATTTACAGCGCTAGTAGAATACTACTGATATGATGTCACACCCGCTCCGCTAGCTGGTGAGCAGGCGTGACATGCTAACTGCTAAAAGCTGACTAGATGCTAATGCTGGTAGAAAAACATAAATCATGTCTATATTACCAATTCCTTAAACATCAAAATTAGCTTAATGTAATGCTATTATCAAACATAATAAAAATCCTTTTTAAACATCCTCAGTTTCTACATAATACAATTTTATCAATTGAGTAATAAGTTAATCTTAAAGGTACTACAAAAGTTTAAAGTTTAAACATTTTGGCTTAACCTCTTATAGACACCGGCTAGTACTAAAACAGGTCCTACAGGCTACTGTTGATACTCCACTAAATCTGAAAACATTTTAGAAAATAATAGTGGTGAGTACAAAATACTCAGTGAGTGGTTTAAAAATAAAGTACAACAAGTAAATGGGAACACTAGCTATTTGCTAAAAAAAAAATTCTAAAGATATCAATATAACTGCCTTGAGAAATAATTATAATAATAATTAAGCTGCTGAAAAAATATAACACAATGTATCCATAAACTAATTTGTTGCTAACTGAAATAATATAGTGCCAAAGTTATACAGTTGCTATAAAAGCTGAGATAAGACTGAGAAATAACATTAATACAGTAAATGTTATCCCATACACTCATTAAAAATGTAACCAAAAGATTTTGCTAATTTGCTGACACAATGGGTACAATGTTGACGCTAGCAGCCCATATGTATATATATATTATTGATCATACGCATGTGAAAAGCTACCCCCCAAGGGCTAACCACTCGGTTTTACGCCCCCAAGGCTATATGCATAACCAAGCGCTGTCCCCAAGATAATTGCTAAATAATATTGCTGATATAATCATATACATAATAATACTGCTGAGATAAAACATTAGTTATCATGGTGCAATCTAAAGGGTATATATCATGAGTGGATAGGTTTGTTCATAAAAATCAAATCATTTGCATATATCAAACTACTAAGAAAATATACTTGTTGAATCATAAAGCTGATGCTTGTATATTGCTGAAAAATAATTATTATAAAAATATTTCATATATCCTTGATTTAAATTACTTTTACTATATCAATAACAATTATATGCCATATGTTCCCAATTTTTGATATAAAAGCTAAGTAACTTGTAAAACCATGCTTTCAAGCTGATAGTCAATAAAAGACTATTTGTAAGGAAACATCTATAAATAAATCATAGAAAATATTTTGATAACTTTTCATACATATACTTATAGTACTTTGTTTCAAAACTAATTTTATATACATATAACCACTCCCCCGAGCTTGCCAAAGTAAACAACTACCTATCGGATTCTAGCCTATGCTCTACAGTTGGTGTTGAGATTGCTCCTAAAAATAAAAATATAAGAACACAAACTAAACATCTCAATTCTACTCAACTTAATCAATCTATAGCTACAAGATATGATATAGGACTTGAAAAATGGTTCGAAACAACTTTGTTTAAGGTTTCGGAGCTTGGAAGGCTCACTGAAGCACCTCCTTAGTGCACTGAGGCACCTCCTTAGCACTGAGTCATCACCTGATCGAGCCAAAAATGCAGAAATAGGACTGATTTTGGCCAAAAAACCAAAAAGCAACCCAAATCAATTCCAAACACCATTTTTAACATCGCGGGGGTCCATTTTTTTATATACTAATGTATTAAAACTCAAAATTCAATCAAAACATCAATTTTTTTAATGGTTCAAAGCTTGAAAGTTTAAATATATAACCTCACTAAAAATCTTATATATAATTCTTGAATTTGCTAAATGAAGCTTTGATTTTATTGTTTGGAAGTTGAAGAATGAAAGTTAAAGGAAAAGGAAGAAGAAAATGAAGAAGAAGTAAAGAAGAAAAGTGAGAAAGAAAAAAATAAAAAAAGAAAACAAAAATGGTGATATCGAGAAGAAACGTGGGAAAGGAGAATATCTACAGTTCTCTTTATTTTTTTTTTCAAACCAAAAAGCCATTTAAACCCCTATAACTATCCTTAGGTACCAAAACCACCCTCAAACTTATTTCTAATGTTATTTTATTTATAAATCTATTGATAACTTAGCTAATTTATAGGGCATGATATTACAATTCTATTCCTCTTAAGAATTTTTGTCCCCAAAATTTTCATACCTACGAGAAAAAAAATGAGGATATTGAACTCGCATATCCTTGCCCCTTCCCATGTAGCTTCCTCTTTAGAATGGTTACTCCACAAAACCTTAACTAACAAAATCACTTTATTTCTCAAGACTTTCTCTTCTCTAGCTAGGATTTCTACAGGCTCTTCTTCATAAGTCAAATCTTCTCTCAATTCAATCGGCTGTTGCTTCAGTAAATGAGAGGGACCACTTCTATACTTCCTCAACATGGATACATGGAAAACATCATGTACATGAGATAACTTTAGAGGTAAAGCTAATCAATACGCTGCCGGACTAATTCTTTCAACTACCTCATATTGCCCAATAAAATGATGACTCAACTTTCCACGCTTCTCAAATCGGACTATACCCTTCCATGGAGATATCTTCAAGAATACGTTTTCGCTTTCCTTAAATTCAATGTCCTTTCTTTTCAAATCAGCATAACTCTTTTGTCTGTCTTGAGCTACCTTTAATATACTTTGAATTAAATCAATCTTATTTGTGGTCAACTGTATAACTTCTGGTTCCAACAAGTTTTCTTTTCTCTGCCTCATTCCAACATACTGGAGTTTTGCATTTTCTTCCATATAATGCTTCATAATGTGCCATGCCAATACTAGCATGGTGACTGTTGTTGTAAGAAAACTCCATTAATGGAAAGTGCTTATCCCAACTTCCTTTAAATTCCATCACACATGCTCTCAACATATCTTCCAAAGTTTGAATAGTCCTTTCAGATTAACCATCAATTTATAGGTGAAAGGAAGTGTTAAACTTCAACTTTGTACCCATAAGTTAATGTAAACTAGGCCAAAATCTAGATGTAAACTTAGGATCTTTGTCTGATACAATGGAGATTGGTGCACCATAAAGTCTTACAATCTCATTCATATACACTTATGCTAACTTATCTAAGGAATAATCCACTTTGACCAATAAAAAGTGAGTTGATTTAGTTAACCGATCCACTATAACCTAGCATCATGTCCTTGCTGTGTACGAGGAAATCCTATCACAAAATTCATAGTAATATGCTCCCACTTCAACTCTAGAATAGGAAGTGGTTACAAAAGACCTGATGGACGTTGATGTTTAGCTTTCACTTGTTGATAAACTAAGCATCTTGCTACATAGTCTACTACATCTCTTTTCATGCCCTGCCACCAATAGTTTTCCTTAAGTGTACGATACATCTTGGTACTACCTGAATGCATGGAATACATAAAACAATATGCCTCCTCTAAAATCTCCTGCTTTAATTCTTCAACATTTGGAACACAAAGTCTTTCCTAAATCATTAAAGTTCCATCCACACTAAGAGAAAAATCAATTCGTGGCCCACTTTTTACTTCCTTAATAACTTTACATAAATGAGCATCCTGAATTTATCTTTCCTTAACCCGTTCTACTAAAATAGGTCTAACCTTGAGAGTTGCCAACAATATTCCTTGACTGTTTAACTTCATTTTCACATTCATCTCTTGAAGTTCCATAAATAAAGGAAATTGCACTGACTTCATATAAGTTAAGTTACTATAGGATTTCTGACTAAGAGCATCTGCCACAATATTTTCCTTGCCAGGATGATATTTTATTGTACTGTCATAATCCTTTAATAACTCAATGTACTATCTTTGCTACAAATTTACCTCCTTTTGACTAAGAAGATATTTTAGAGATCTGTGATTGATGAAAATTTGACACAACTCTCCACATAGATAATGCCTCCAAGTCTTAAAGGCAAACACCATAGTTGCTACTTCTAAATCATGAGTAGGATATTTTAACTCATGCGGCCTCAGTTGCCTGGAAGCATAAGCTATAACCCCTCCATGTTATATGAGAACACAACCTAATCCTTTCGTAGAAGCATCACTATATACTACAAATTCACCATCACTAGTAGGAAGAGTTAGTACTGGTGCTGAAGTCAAACACACTTTAAATTTCTCAAAACCCCCTTGACATTCTTCTGTCCATACAAACTTCACATTTTTCCGTAACAACTTTGTGTCACGACCTAAACCCAGAGGTTATGACCGGTGCTAGGGAATGGGAATTCACATAAATCTGGAACCCGTAGCAAGCCTAAAACATAACATTTCATACATAACAAAATCATAAATTTACCTCAGAACTAAAATTTTTAAACTTAAGAATATCATCCATGTCTAACATCATGTTAGAACATTTAAACATATATCCAATAATATTACATCTGTTAAATGTTGTCTTAACACA
Source organism: Macaranga tanarius (assembly GCA_949673435.1). Lineage (NCBI taxonomy): Eukaryota > Viridiplantae > Streptophyta > Magnoliopsida > Malpighiales > Euphorbiaceae > Macaranga > Macaranga tanarius. The sequence continues at coordinate 4,658 of CATIWO010022662.1, read as the reverse complement.
GCTCTATAAGAATGTACTACTACTGCAACATCTAAATAATACAAATAAAGAGTAGTTTAAGATTTACATAAATCAGCCGGTGAAGAATAAGTTCGGCGAAAAGGGTGACCATGTGAGGCTTGTAGGGAGAAATCTTGAAAAATAATTAAGGGGAATCAGACCTCACTGAGTGAATTATTATTATATATATGCATGCAACCTAAGGGTGCAGACATTCAAGAATTATAATAATATTTATTATATTTATATCTATTTAATTTATACATACATTCCACACATATGCTCATAGTGTATTGTCATATCAACACAACTGGACTTAAATGGAGGATCGGAGTATAACCCTAAAATTTTTCATAACCTCAAACACTGTGTCTCTCTAGCCATTTGGGCCTTCTTAAATCCAAATAATATTTCTCTTATCCAATTGGGCAGTGGACTGGCCCCGAGACCCTAAAAGGTCAATAGAGCTACTGCAGTCTCGCTGTCGGCATAACTGGCCCCGAGACCCTAGAAGGTCAACCGAGCTTCCGTAGCCATACCCCTCTCTATCAATCATCTCAATAAAACATTTTAACCATATATCCATGTCATATAATCTCATATCAAATCAAAATTCACATCCTACCCATCTAGCGTATCGGTGCGCACACAGTCCTAGTACAGCCCACTAGGTAGCATGTTCTACTACCATCCTCCAAAAATATCACAATAAAATATCAAAACCAAATCAATATATATAAATAGCATCCAAACCAAAAATACAACATTCACATTTATATATATATATATATATATATATATATATATATATATATATATAATAGTAATAATAATGTAAATAATATCATAATTATCACAAAGCAATTAAAGGTCTAATGCAACATGTCATTTTCATTTCACATTAAACATAAAAATATGGATACTGGGTAAGAATTTCTATATGCAATGCATACACATAATAATAAATCATAAGTGGAATGTGCTCCTCTGCGTTAACTCGACTGGCCTCGTCCTGAAGGCCCTCCTCCTTGCATAGCTATAGAAACATATAAAAGATAAATGGAGTTAAAATTCTATCATTATACATTCTAGATTTCTAAGGAAGAGACTCAATATAAGACACAAATATAATTAAAACTCAACAATTAACGCATACTAATTTCATATTTTACGAGAAATCTACCAAAAATTTGGCAGAGTCTCCTCTATAAAATGGACATCTCTCTACTAAAAGTAGAGCTATTCCTGCATAAAACAATACTTCTATACTTTTCACAACCCAATAACTCTTGTTGGGCTCCCGAACTACACTTTATGCCCAACAGAGAACCAATATATTTATACACATAAATAGATCACATAAATTAATTAAGCTTTCATAATTTAATTCATTTAAATAATTGGAATATAAAAGAAATCCAACTTTAAACCATTGATAAAATTCTCCTTTAACTTAACCAAAATCGATAATTTAAAACAATTAAATTTATAAAACTTCTTTTAAACTTTCATAACTTAAATTATTGTTAAATTTAATAAACTATTTAAGTAATTCAAATGTATAATAAAAATATTAAAGAACTCATTTAAGCATTTAAAATAATAATAAAATTCTTTTTTTTTCCGAAATTACTTTCGATTAACTAAAAATTGAAATTTACTTATAAAAAAATATTGTTCCCATACTTTTATTATTTAAATTAGTTTAAACATCTTAAATAAATCTTAAATTTTAATTAAAAATGAATAAACAATACAATGCCCAATTTTCTCTAAAAATATATTTAAACATTATTTTTTTCAAAAATTCATATCTTAAAATCTACAAATAATTTCATAAAACTTCTTTAGTAAAGCTTAGTCTACACAATTCATAGTATTTATTAAAAATATAAAAATTACCCGAACCCGGAACAGTAACCCGAACTCGGAATAGTAACCCAAAAATTCTGATAATTTTAGAAAAATATGAAAAATATATCAACGGAAAGCTCTCAACTCATATTTCATTTCTCATAACTACCACAAAAGTCTAGTTCCTACTCAAATTAAAGAAAATGACTAAAAACTCAAAATTTATTTTACCTCAAATCGAGGTGGTTATCGGCATAGATCGGATGAACGGGCAGTAGAATCACTTTGCCCGGAGGATGACAAATGCATAGGTACCAGTAGCAGTAGCTGGTGATGTCGAAGACAGTGACGGTGGCCTCTTTTCTCCTCCGGTAAAGAAAGAATGGAGGGAGAGAGAGGAAAGGAAGGGATGGCCGAAGTTAGGAGAGCTGCTGGTGGCATGGAGGAGCTAGCAGCGGTGGCAGGGAGTGGCTGGTGGTGCTATGCAGGCTGCTAGTGATGGGAGCGGGGGAAGAAGAAGAAGAAGAAGAAGAAGAAGAATAAGAAAAAGATTTTTTTATAAATTTAATATAATATTAAAAATAAAATTTTGCTCATTAAATCCCTCTCTAAAAATATTTTATTAAAAATGAAATTTTACTCATTAAATCCCTCTCTAAAAATATTTTTAATAAAATAATACTCAACTTTTAAATTTTTAACATTAATTATACACACCCGTAAAAATAGAAAAAAATATAAATACATGAAAAATGTTATTATTTGAATAAAATAAAATAATATATTATTTTGACAATAACTTCATAAATATAATAATTAATACTCAGATCCATATTTTAAGTTTATAAGAAAAATTCGGGTCATTACAATCTTCCCTCCTTATAAAAATTCATCCTCGAATTTTAACAAATAGAAAGAGTACAAAATTTCACTAAGGGAAAAGATAAGGATATGCCACTCGCATCTCTGTCTCGGTCTCCCACGTGTGCTCTTCAATATTGTTGTTCCTCCACAAGTGTTTACGAGTCAAATATAATACCCTAGTCTCTAAGACTAAATATAGAGTAAGTAGGATGTCGAACACTCGAGAATTTGAAGCAATTTAGTATTAATCTGATAGATACTTAGATGGATCGACAATAAGTAATTATGATGATTATTGAATTACTATAACTATTCTAATTAATTACTAAATATACTAATTAATCTAATTATTTTAACTATCAAGTTTAAATAGGGTTTATTAGAACAACAATTCGGAATTTATCAAGAATTACAAAATAAAAATAAATAGTTTTATTAAATGATTAAAAATATGGTATAAGGCAATAATGCAACTCTCATTGTCATTCAAGCTTAAAGTCCTTGAAAGTAACTCTTGTTATCATTTAAAAGTAATTTCATTTAGAGTCTACAAGCACTCTCATGTCATTGTAGAGATAAACAAAATCCGTATAATTACCATGAAAGGTTTGTAATTTTTATACATAAAATAGAAATCCTTATCTCCAAGTGACTTCATTACCTTTAATGAACTCAATTATATTTCCACCAAAATGCACCAACTCTCATCGATTACATATTTGATTAACAAGTTATATATGGTGGCCAATCATATACAACACATTCAAACTCACAATTAAATTCAAACCATTCATATTAAATGAAATAAAAAATACAATTCATTAATTCATTCTTCCTTGCAATTCTAATAAATAATGGCTTAGCCAAGATACATAATAAGCAAAATTTAAACAATAACAAGAAGGTAAATAAAATACAAAGTACTAAGAGAGAAAGATAGAACTTTGAATGTAGATAGCCTTCTTGAAGATTCCTTGACTTGCTTGAATGTTCTTCACTTGAATATTAAAATTGCACTAATACTAACTAAACTAGACTAATAAAATAATTTTTTTCTGATATGTTCTTATTGTATATCTTCTCTGCAGCCAATACATATATTTATAGGCCTTAGAGGTGGTTACAGGTGATTAAAATTCAATTACAATTGGAAAGGCACCATTTGACATGAAAAGTCACCATCCTGTGCAGAGGCAATAACTTCAAGGGCATTTTTGTCCATCTAAATGACATTATCTCCAGAACGTATCTTCATAAAAGTTGTAGGTCTTTGAGTTATCTTTCCACAGCAAATGAATCACCTTAATTGGAGGTCTGTATAAGAAGTTATAGCCAAAATAAAAAAATTGCACAAAGCTGGAAAGTTGCAACTATTGGGACTCGGCACTATTATGATGGGTCAGATGTGAGTCAGCACGATCGGGCTCTGTCACGACTCGACACAGTGGTTCGAGTCAGCACCGGTCTATGTTCCTTCAGCTTGAGTTAGCACATTAGGTAGGACGAGTTGGCACAGCAACTTGCTGTCACGAGTCAGCATGAGCGGAACGAGTCAGCACGAGTTTTGAAATGCTTCCCTTGACTTTTTAAACACAAAACTTCATTCTAATGCACTCCAAATCAACTTTAAGCTTAAGATTAGTCAAAAAGAACCTATAAATCATGCAAACAACATAAAAACATAAAAGCACAAAAATAACAACAATAATGCAATAATTAAACTAAATGCAAATGTAAACTAAATAAAAGTCAACAAAAAATGATCGTAAATGTGTTAGTATAGATGTGCCTTAGGGCCATTATTGTATGTAGACATTGTATATTTATCCCTTCGGTAATAAAATATTCATTTAAATCAAAGTGTTTGTTTATTTGAGTATTTACCCTTAGTATTATGTTAAATGAGTTTATTATCAAGAGTTGATAATATGAGTGACAAA
>CATIWO010022651.1:0-24338 GCA_949673435.1 Macaranga tanarius | reverse complement strand
ATATAAATTATAATTAGGTTCCATTTAAAAGTATATTTTTCATGGTCAATGATATGTTTTATCATAAAAATAATTCTAAAATATGTAACAATATTTATAAATATAAAAAAATTATTTTACAACTCAAAATCAATAAATTTTTATTTTATCCTGTATTTATAAATAAAATAATAACACCCTTAACAATATATAATTTCTCAATAATCATAAATAAATAATTATCTATTTAAAATATTTAACACATCAATTTATAAAATATTACACATCAATTTATAAAAATATTCTACTTAATTACATTTCATTCTCATTGACATCTTCATTGAAAAATATTGTTTCTAATTTTGGTTCATCAAATGAGATGTTAGCTTTATTTTATTTACAGAAATGGCCCCTGAAACTTTATCTTGTTTGTTGAAACGGCTCCGAAACTTTATATATCTTATTTGCGAAAATGGCTCCGAAACGTTTCCGATAAATTTCCACGTGTAGGTGTCCAAAACATTTTTGACACAGAATACGACTTTTTATAGAGGTGTTCGTGCAACATAGGCTCTAAGTGAAAGTGGAAGAGAAAGAGATGGTCCCATCATCCCTTGTCCTTAGGAAGTGCCGTAGAAGTAATCATGTAATCACGTTCTTAGAGAATTATCCTATATAAGACTGTACACGAGCATGAATTTTGTCTTTGGGGCCATCTGAAAGATAAGATAAGGTCCAGTAAGCATTTGTTAGAACTTCTTCATGTTCTTTTAGAAAATTCACGAAAGAACATGAAGTATTTTGAAGAAAAAATCATGGAGAAAAAACAGTGCATTTGATATTCAAGGTTGAAGGGTCCATTGTTATCTTCATTTGCTTCCAATAATGCTATCGTAGAATCAATATTTGTTGGTTCAAATAGTTAAGATTTTAAATTTTTTTAAATAAAATTTTAAGTTTGCCCTTTTTATAATACTTAAACTCTAAAATACTCATAAATCTTATAGCTACTGAATATCGGAGCATCAGATAAAAAAAAAAAAAAAAAACCTCTTGTGGAGCATATATAATGGTAGCTATATATATTCAATTAAACTAATGTCAGCAGGAACTAAAAAAATCAGACACATTTGGTTAAGCAAGCAAATAGCGCTGAAAAGTTTTGAAACAGGAAACCAAGTAGCAAATAGTGTAAAGGCAACTTTATATACAATGGAGAGAGTCTATTCTTCTAACATAAAAAGTTCATAAGTTCCTATTAACTGATAACCTAATTGTTGAGTAAATTTCTCCTAACATGAAAAGTTCATAAGTTCGCTATTAAAAGTTTTATTTTATTTTATTTAACAAATAATTATTGAAATTAGTTAATGGTGATAGAAGGTTATTTTTAATTAAACTATGTTTTCTATCTGAGCTGTGATACTTACAATTATATTAGATTAGTTGTTAAGAGACTTTTGTGTCTCTTATGATCATGTCAGAGTCAAACTAAATTAGTTAGAGTAATATATGTACTCTAAACATTAGGTATTTGGGTAAAAGATTTTTTATTTTTTTTATTTTTTAAAATATTTTTTAAATCATATAATATTTTACTTTCAAAAATTATTTTCTCATAAATTTGTGAGTATTTGATATCATAATTAAAATTTTATATGATATCGAATGGATTTGAATTCAATTTTTAATTTTTTCCTCTTCTATATAACCAAAAAGTTATTGTCTTATAAAAAAATTATGAGATTGATAAAAATTCGAAATGACCATACTTAAAAATAAAAAAAATGAGCATGGTCTAATATATACTTGCATAAGTATTGGTCTAATATTATTATCACAAGCAATAATATTCAATCATTCATTACTCGATCATGTTAGCTTCTCCAATAAAATCATATACATGAAGAGAACTACGTTTTAATAATGAAGTTGCCATACCATTATGGTATAAAAAGTTATCAAAACAAAAATTAATCAGGCACCCTTTTCAGCGTAATGACTGAGAACAGCACAAATTATAATAACCAATAAATTAAACAAAGTTTTTTAAATCAACTAATTAAATTGTCATTGCATTGAGGAGAAAAAAAAGAAAGAAGTGCACTATGGAAGTTGGGTTTCCATGTGATTACATTATTTATCTGCGCCGAAAACACAACACTACACACAATTTTTTAATACATATTCCTAGTAATTATTGACATGTGTATATCGACTTGAAGTTTCTTAAATTATTTAATTTTATTTTTTGCTCAAGATTATCGAGTGGTTTTTAAACAAAAAGAGCACTTCTGTCTACCCATCTAATGCTTTTGTATTGGATCATTACAAATATATACATATCGCACTTGCTCCTTTGTTTTGGAGTCATCCATGACATTAGGGACTCTATTGCTTTTTATTATATTAATGAGAATATAAAACATAAAAGCAGAAGATTTCTGTGAGTTATTGATTGGATGTGCTCTTTTAATTATTTATTACATTTTTTTTTTCAACTCAAATAATATATATATTTATATGTTTAAAGAGAAACAAAGATAAAATCTCCATACTGGAGATTTGCTTTCAAAAAATGACAATGTGAACAGATATGCATTGTTGTTTATAATTTAGATACCTAACTTTCATTTGCCTCCCAATAGAGGAGTAAGATATTTGCAAAAAGGGCTTTTATAATAAGGTTCATCATCAATATTAAATTAAATAAATCTATATCATTATAGCTTGTTTATTTGTTTTTGTTATAAATGGAGTCTAATTAAGAAAAATTAAACATACATTATTGTTATACACTAGTTATGAACATGATTATAAAATTCTGAAAACGTGTTTTATACACAATGCTCCCAAAGATGAAGAGAGCACTATCACATTGTGTCTAATACACAAAAATTAACCTTTGAAGAGCAATGTACCCAAAGATGAACATCTCTCATGAGTTGCAATTTATTGTTACTTCAATAAATTTTTGAATTTTTAATTGTTTGAATACCATTACAACAACTCAGTTATTTTTGAATTTACATCCATCAAATCTCAATAAGTACGAGAGTAAATTTACACTTATAAATTCATTATATCATAACAGAAAAAAAGATTTGAATTAGAAGCTGGCTATAGCAAGTTATAATTAAATTAATCAAAGAGCAAACATGACTTAATTTGTAACTCATTTTTTATATAGATCATGAATTACCAATTGATATTTTAATTAATCTATTTTTTATAAACGAATAAAAAAAAAAGGTTCACTTTCACCTTTAAAAAAATAGCCAGTTTTACAAATCTCAAAATATAGTGTAGGCCTTTTTTTTTTTTTTTTTCAAAGAAAAAAAAAAGGGAATACATAATGTAGGCATAGATGGGAAAAAGAAAATTGAAGAGAGATACGTGGTAATGGCAATTAATGGCGATCTTTTTCAACATTCTTTTATGAATGGTCCTTGACAATGTCTCCGATGGGCAAGTAGAGGACCGCAGCCATATGCCTTTGTAACTTTGATACTATACCAACTACAATCCAAAATGAATGTACCAATTATCCAACCTACACTCTCTTCCCCTCACTACCCATTAAATAATGTCATCTTTCATTTTCAAGGCTACAATTTTACTCAATTCAATTGCATTTCATTCTTTCTAGCCAAGATTGATCACGGGGGGACCTCTTTGATGACAATAATAAGCTGCCATATAGCAAAATGAATTTGTAAGTATTATATCTAAACTATAAATCAAAATGTTATTTTCTTGATGTTACTAGATATGTATTAATTACGTACTATACAGTAGTCGATAAGTATGTTAGATATTGATTGTTTAACAAATGGGTGCCTGATATTTTTTGCTCATTTGATGAATAAATTAATATAGAACTTTTTGTTTTTGTTTTTATTTCAATAGAAGACAATGGTAGAAGATTTTGATTTCTATAATTTACTATTGAAAGAGAGAAGAGTGATGTAAAAATTAAATCTGTGACCATGTACTATGATATTATCTAAAGATTGGCTTAGAAGTATCTTTCTTTAGGGAAGCAATGACTGTTTTGTAATTTCATTTTTGTTCAATGAAGTTTTTCATTGGTGTTGAATAATAAAAAAAGTAAAACATTAAGTGATTTAAATAATTAAATTACTATTAAATGAAAAGTTTGCTACAAACATAAATTTGGTAGTTAGAGAACATGTGAACGATATACATGGTCATGGTGGTCAAATGGGCTCAATAAAAATATCAAAATTAAAAGAAAATCAATCAAATAAAAATTGGGTGAAGGAATGTGCTTGTCTCATGCCAATGGGGTCATAAGATGTTGATGTATAAATAAGGCCACTTATTTTGTTCTATTATTGGTCCCAAAATGTTAGCTCCTTTATGAATTCTGAGAGAGATTTTACCCTCCAATGGCAGGCTCTATTTTTTTTTTTTTTTGTCAGAATGAATATGGCATTCATTGAAAAGGTCATATATTCAGTGTCCGGTATAAGACCTTAAGAAGGACTAACATCAAAAATACAGGACTACTCCCAACCATATTAGGGATCCCCAAATGGGAAACCACAGATAGTCAGATTGCATATCTTGACTAAGTATGGAAGAAGAGTTGTTAACTACAAGCACTAACTAAAAAACACTAACTAAGAATCAAAACACAACTAACAAACTAACAGACAACCAAACAAAGCACTAACTAATAGACAAAAGAAAATATTGAAACCCAGCGCTAAACATCACTGAAGCTTCTAGACCGAGAAAAATTACTGCCTGTGGGGATTCTTGCCGGTGACTCCCACTGGTTCTTATAAGCATCTCCTACAAACTAACAGACAACCAAACAATGGCAAGCTCTATTACTACCATTAGTACTCAAGTTCTCTGTATAATGAGTCAATGAAACTCAATTATATATATTTAAATTTAGGCATAATCATCTGCAACCCTCTATACTTGATACAATTAGTCAATTTAACACCTCAATTTATAATTTTACCATTTCAACAATTGAACTTATTATTTTTTACCTAAAATATAATAATTTTAATGACATAATATATTTACCACCCCCTATACTTGTTACTTTTTGTCATTTTGACACCTCTCCTTGTAGGTTTGGTCAGTTAAACTCTTAATATGTGACACATGTTAATTCGCTATTTCATACCACATGTGATGACAGAAATTTAAAAATTACATTTTAAACAAATTAAAGTGTTGAAATGACAAAACTATAAATAAATGTGTCAAATTAATAAAAAGTGACAAGTAGATGAAACTGTAGATGTACTATGCCTAATTTACAAAATTTTTCAAATTGTATATCCAATTTTTTTCTGCATACTTTTTTACATTTTTTTAATGTTTTTTTAACTCTTTTTTATTTTTGTAACGTATGGTTTGAGATTATGGTACGTTGTGTCATGACATGAGCAATTCCAAGGTAAGTCTAGAAAGGTGCCCCCACAAGGCCACAACCAGACTTGGAAACTAAATTTTGTTTTTGGTTAAATATCTACAACTAAAATTTTGAACACCCTTTTAATTTTAATTTAACTATTATTATATTTTGAAACCGTAGTATTTATTTGGTAATGGATTATGAGAAATTTGTCGTCGAGACCCAAGTGCCTTTCCACAAAAATACCACGTGGTCTTCCCTTAGATGTCTGAGGTGGACCATACCATTCTTGCAAACCCACTGTTTCACCTCACTCCCACTCTCCCAACTCTATTTATACCTCATTTTCTTTTACTTTCTCCCCCCAAATCTCACTCTCTTCTCTAAATCAAGAAAATTAATTCAAGAAACAAAAACACTCCTCTTCTTGTATTCTCTCTTCTTGCTTTCAAGAACTTGAAGAAACACAATACTAAAATTTTCCATGGCTGCTTCTTCTAGAGCTCCTCCTAATTCTAGTAAAATTTTCCACGGAAACCAGTGTCTTTCCTCTAATTCACCCCTGGGTTTGGGCTCTATTTCTTTTACCATCAACAATAAGAAGCCCACTACTAGTCAAAGAACCATCAAAATTCGCTCTGTTTTACACACTCCTTCTGTCCTCCATTTCCCACCTGAGCAGATTCCTAAAGATGACTCCTTTGTCACTGTAAAACGCAAAACCACCCGCCGTCAACCACCCCACTGGAACCTCTTTCAGAAAGCAGCTGCCATAGCTTTAGATATGGCAGAGAGTGCTCTAGTTTCTCATGAAAGCCAGCGTCAACTTCCCAAAACTGCTGACCCTCGTGTCCAAATCCAAGGCAATTATGCTCCGGTACCAGAACAGCCCGTCCGGCAATCACTTCCGGTCGCCGGAACTATCCCTGATTGCGTTAATGGTGTTTATATTCGAAACGGTGCCAACCCACTTTTTGAACCGATCGCCGGCCACCACTTATTTGATGGAGACGGTATGGTCCATGCTGTCACTATTGATAATGGCAATGCTAGCTACGCTTGTCGTTTCACTGAAACAGAAAGATTGAAACAAGAAAGAGTATTGGGGAGGCCAGTGTTTCCTAAAGCAATCGGGGAATTACATGGTCATTCTGGTATTGCAAGATTGCTACTTTTTTATGCCAGAGGACTGTGTGGTCTTGTTGATCACACGAAAGGAAGTGGTGTAGCAAACGCTGGTCTTGTTTACTTCAATGACAGGCTTCTTGCCATGTCTGAAGATGATGTTCCTTATCAAGTTCGTGTCACTTCTTCTGGTGATCTTGAAACGGTTGGCAGATATGATTTTGATGGTCAGCTCAAACACACCATGATCGCGCATCCAAAGGTTGATCCTTTCTCTAAAGAGATGTTTGCTCTTAGCTATGATGTTGTTTCAAAGCCATATCTCAAGTACTTCAGATTCTTCTCTGACGGTACAAAATCACCGGACGTTGATATCCCTTTACCAGTGCCAACCATGATGCATGATTTCGCTATCACTGAGAATTTCGTGGTGATCCCTGACCAACAGGTTGTTTTCAAACTTCAAGAAATGATAAATGGTGGCTCTCCTGTTATCTATGACAAAGACAAGAAGTCTCGGTTTGGGATTCTTGCAAAGAATGCCCATGATGCCAATGATATTATTTGGGTTGAATCACCGGACACTTTCTGCTTCCATTTATGGAATGCATGGGAGGAGCCGGAATCCGATGAAGTAGTAGTCATCGGATCATGCATGACTCCACCGGACTCTATTTTCAACGAATGCGATGAAAGTTTAAAGAGTGTATTATCTGAAATCCGCCTGAATTTAAAAACAGGCAAGTCCACGCGCCGAGCAATAATTCAAGAATCAAACGAAGTGAACTTGGAGGCAGGGATGGTGAACAGGAACCATCTTGGTAGAAAGACTCGATATGCTTATCTTGCAATCGTTGAGCCGTGGCCAAAAGTTTCAGGCTTTGCCAAAGTTGATCTTTTTACTGGAGAGGTAAGCAAGTATATTTACGGTGATAAAAAATTTGGTGGGGAGCCATTTTTCTTGCCAAGTAGTGACGGCAAAGAGGAAGATGATGGGTACATTCTTGGTTTTGTTCATGATGAAAACAAGTGCAAATCAGAGCTTCAAATAGTAAATGCCAGGAATTTACAGTTGGAAGCTTCGATTAAGCTGCCATCAAGGGTACCCTACGGATTCCATGGCACATTCATAGACTCCAAGGACTTGGTGAATCAAGCATAGCCAAGCCGAGCAATATTTTTACTACAAAAGGGTGTTATGATTATCCTTTTATATTTACTTTACTGTTTTTTATGTGTGAAAAAAAGGGAGATTTTTACCTGAGGGATGATGGTTTTGTCCCCGGAATCTCCTGGTCAGAACACCCCCAACAACCCTTTTGTTTTTTTCGGTCGTAAATAGAAACCAGCTTGTAGCTTTTTGGACTGTAGGTAGAATTGGAGCTCAGCTGGTTTCTGCTTCCATTTGCTTTTGTTAATTTGTATCTTTCTTTTTTTGCTTCTTTTTATTGGGTTAATTTCAGTTCAGTTACATATTTACTGCCTTTTTTTCTATTTTTACGTTAATATTATTATGGTCTCTGGCTCTGAGTTGATTGCTGTGCTGAAACGTTCCATGTGCGAACAATTAGAGTGAAGAGGGTATTTGCCACGTTTTTTGCAGTGTGTTGTGGTTGTGTTTGTGCAGACCTTTGTTTTGAAGGTTACTAATTTCCATACGTTATCACTTTCAGCTGCTTCTCTTCTCTTTTGTCACTTCGTAATATTTTGTAATCTTCTTGCTCATTTCCCAATTTCAACCTCTTTATTTATTTATTTATTTTTGTTTAGCTAGTCCTAATATTTTTGGTACGTTAAATGTGTTCTGTTCTCTTGTATTATATAATGGCTTGGATTGTTCAAAATTTTATATATATATATATATATAATGGCTTGGAATTTTGACTGTAATTGGTTTATTTTAAACCACGTATATATTGCTGTAATTTTTTACTAATTGATTGAATGAAATTTTTTATCAGTTCAAATTATTTTAAAATGTAATTGATCATGATGCAGTAAAATTAAAGTTAAATTAACACAAAGTTAATTAATATGGAGAAATAAATAAAACTAAGTTTGGCCTATTTTAATTTAATTACAAATGAATATTTTTCTAAAAATTTTGTTTGAATTACTGATATTCTAATTTTATTTGATTCTAAGTAATTATGTTTGATCTGGATAGAACTACTGTACTAATTCTATTTGACATGCTCACAACTATATATGAGCAGCAAAATATCTACCAACAATTATTAAATATTATTGTATATACTACAATTTAAAATGAGAACAATTCAGTAACAATCGGTTAGTTAAAAGAATTTTAATATATGATAACGGGATAAGAGTGAGTTTTTTTTTTTTTTTTTTAATCTGAAAAGGGAAAGAGGATGGAATGGGGGGATTCAAATCCTCCATCCTTGTATGTCCATCCCGTGGTTAGGACGGTTTTCTAACCAAAGACTGATGGGCGGATAAGAGCGAGTTGAGTTTTAGTTCAAAACGAAAATGAGTTAAACTATAGTCAAAGAAGTCAAATGCCGTCTGATGTGGTCGGTCTTAAGAGAGCGATCCAATCGAGAACTGATTGCATCACTCAATTGTGACCTTGTTACGTCACCCACCTATGGTATTAAATGAAGCATTTTAATTGCCTTCCTCCACATTTTCTTACGCCAATTTACCCTTCCCCTGCCTTCCCAGGGCCCTTGCCCCTTAGGGCCAGTTAAAAAAAAAAAAAAGCTGAACATTGTTTTAATGAAATATTGCTGCTTTATCCTATTGTATTACTTTTATATTTTCTACATTGTTTGGGGTAACGTGGAAGTTCAAAACCTAAAGTTGACAGTTTTATTTTTCTCTATTTTAAGAATTAATTAATTTTAAAAATTAATATTTTTAAATTAATAGAAAGTTAAGATGATTTGAGTATCGGTAGAATATACACTAACAAGCAGTCCTCTTTTTTAAATCAATAGTGATAGTATTTAAACTCTATATTTTTAGGAATTTTTTGAAAAAATTTATATTTTGAATACTATCAGCTGACGTTTAAAAATTAATATTAGAGTATGATCAATTGCATTGTGCATTTAAAAAGGAAAATATATTTAAAGATTTTATTTGAAATATTAAAGGTTGAATAGCGATTAAAACTATATGCACACATATTTAAAAGTTACCTAAAAAAATCAAAAACTATTAGAATCAATTTGTAGGGGTTGTTTTCACTTAAACTAAAGTCTCGAATTTGAGTTCCAGTGAATGCAATCACGTAAAATAGTTGTTAGAAAATTTTTACCGCCCTTATGGTTTTACCCGGATTGAACTGGAATAGTCGGAGTCAAATAAATTTTAGATACCAATGGTTCAAAAAAAAATTACCTAAAAAAAAATTATCCAAATAGTCATTTAAATATCCCCAAATTAGTTCAAGTAAATAACAAAATTGTTTATATTTTTAATAATTTATATTTAATTTTTTAACGTTAATATTGAAAAATTATATATATATAATATACACACACAAACACTATTGGTATGTCTTCGTGATAAAGTTTAGTCTTTGATATTTTTACATGCCAATAGAAAAAAACGAAAAAAAAAAGTAAGACAATACCATTGGTACACGTTATTCACAAGGATTTTTTTCTCATTGATGTTTTGAGCTTCATTGTTTCTACATCCATTGAATTGAGAACAAAATGTGGAAATGTGATATTTTTAACATTCTATCTCGATTTTTTGATTTCTAATTTAAAATTTAAAATTTAAAATTTCACAATTTTGAACATCATTTGTTAGGTTATCATTTGTCTAAAGGGACCGGCCAATATGTATTTGCCATATCAACAAACAAAAATTTGAGTAACAAATTAATCATTTTTAAGAAAAGTCTCATCATCATAATTATCAAGCAATTAATTAAATAGTGTATTGTAGTAGTAAGTATATATTATTTTATTTTATTTGTCTATCACACTACTTCTCTTCTCTCCCTCTCGCACTCTCTTTATGAAGCAACCTTCTCCACAAACCACAAAATGTCAACTAATTAAGGCAACAAAAAAGAAAAAAAAAAAATTGAGTCACATGACAATAAAGACAATGACAAGGAAACCCTACTAGCTCTTGCTATTGGTTTCCTCAATTTTGTTAAATATATATGAATTATTAATAATTCTCATTTTGCCGGAGGAACAATATTGGCCATAACTTTGTGCAAAAAGTTGGTAGTTTTATTGGCACATGATAGTTACACCTAGCTTTAAGGTCTCATCTCATACAGGAAAAAAAAAAAAAAAAAAAAAAGAAAGACACATAGAGATGAGAGTGGAGAGTGCAAAAAGTCCCACTTAGCCCTATCGCAGGTTTTGTCCAAAAGTCTTATTCCAATTCGTTCACTATATTATCAAAAAAAAGAAAAAAAATCAGTTGGAAATAGACTTGCAAAAAAAGTCGTTTTTTTACTCTATTCTCTTTAGCTTCAATATAAATTACTAATTTCGTGTAAGACTAAATTTTACAAAAATAAAATAAAATAAAATAATTTCACCACTATATTTTCTAGTATACGAAGGGGAAATTATTATTTTTAATGTGTTGATGGAAAAAGCAATAATCAATAAATAAATCAATAAAATTTTCGTGCAACGAGTGGTAGTTAGTGGTATTACTAAAAATATATGATTCTTTGTAATCAAGCAAAAAATCCAACTTTGTAATGATGTGAAGGCATCCTCTCTTTTTCATTTGCACATTAATGTCTTCCTTACATATATACGAACTAATTGTTGTTTTTACGGGAAAAGAACTCATTTCTCCATGTCTACTTGCTTGATTAATGTTGCTACGTACCCGCCCCCACTATACGACTTGCATTGTTAACAACGTTATCACCCTATCAGTGGACGACCAACTAGGGCTACGGTTCGCGGATAGTTTGAATTGTTCCGAAAATTTTTAGAACTAAAAATTTTCGTTGACCGTTTGACTTTTTTAGAACTGAACTGTCCCGAAAATTTTTATTGGGACGAATCTGGAGATCTTATGTTCTCTGAACTGAGATTCGAACCAAACAATTCTGAATTGCTCCGAACTGAAAAACCGGAATCATAACTGATAATTTACTAAAATTATATATATATATATATATATATATATATATATATATATATATATATATATATATATATATATATATACACACATGCATAATATATGTATGCGAGTATATAAATCTCAATAATTTTACTAATAACTGTTATCTTTATTTTTTTATGATGTATTATAAAATTGATAATCAATGATTGATAAAATTAGAAATATAGAAATGCCTTGAAAAAAGATTAGAAATATAAAATTATATATTACAAGTAAAATTTAGTACTATTTTAGTAATTAATTATACTCAAATAATTTATTTTTGATAATCTACTATTAATTAAATTTAAGTGCTAACTTAACATATAATATTTGAAATTTTAAATAGTAATTGATTATTTGAAATAAAATAAATATACTCATAAATTAATTTTAATTTTCAATACATATTTAAATTATAAAATAAATTTAAATTTATAAATAAAAATTTAATAGTAAAATTTATTAAAAAGACAGTACTATTATAATCATCTTATACGTTCAAATTATAATCATCTTATTTTATATATTCTAAATATAAAACTTAAAAATAAAATTTATAAAAAAGATAGTACAATTTATTAGATATAATATATTTAATATAATGTACCTATATATATATATTATTTAATTATTATTAATTTATTAAATATTAATTTCAAATATATAAACTAAAAATTAAAATATATAATTTTAGTAAAAACTTTATAGATTGAAATTGGAATGCTAGTGTTATGAGTGTTATAATAACTTCATTTTCTATTTTTTTTAATAGATTATTTTTTTAATTTTAAATTATTTTTTTAATTTCATATTACATGTGTTATGTGATTTTATTATAAGTTTTGGAATTTTTTATTATTTAAATGCGAATTTTTAGATAATGAATAATACTATAATCTTCAAACTTTGATTTGGCTCCGAACCGACTTGGATTCTCTATTTTATCTGATCTCCGTCCCAAATTGCTCCAATTTTTCGGAGCAATTCGGAGTGGAGATATAAATTTTCGGAGCCGGGTCCGAAGAATTGATTTTTGAATTCTCCGACGTTCGGGTCGGGTCTGGAGAATTTGCATTTTTTGAATTGCTCCGACCCGTACTTAGCCCTACGACCAACCACAAACTTAATTAATTTTTGTTTTGTCAAATTATTAGTATTCAAAATTTATTAAATTTTTATTAATTTAATTCAATTTTTTATAATTATAAAAGTAAAAAATTTTCAACAAATAATATAATATGATTGGATATATCACCATTTAAACTAAAGATGTCGGTTAAGTGCAGTTGATTCTAATAATTATTAATTAATTATTATTTTTAAAAAGTTTTGAATAGCTTTGGCATTGTCATTTTATTAATGGAAATGATGTTCCACATTTCGATGGTAATTTTAACTTTCAATTGTAAAAAATTAAATGGTTTAAAAGAATTTTGAAAATAATTTAATATATTATCTTTTTTAATAAATAAATCAATATTCATTTTATTAATAAAATCTCGAGGGAAAAAACCACTTAAGACCTTCCCAAGTGATGAAAGTTTAATATATTATCTTTTCATGTAAATTTTTATTAAACTTGAAGGGTAAACAAAATAATTCCGAAATAATTTTTTTGAAGCACAATAGATGTTGCAATACAGAAATGGAATAGAGTAATAACGGTCTTAAACATGTAATTCACAAATTATCTTCTCATTGAAGCAAATGGAGAATACACTTTAGATCATGGAAGTACTTTATGGACATATATGTCCACCGACCATGGGCACTCACAGTCACTCCATCTTGGACTTGGACATAAGATTAGCATCCCTTACGCCGAAATTAAAGATGTTTTGTTTTGTATTTTCATGTGGGGCTATTGTATGTCTTTGATTTCTTCTTAAAGGGCGCATATTCGCAGAATTTGGAAAAGAATTGACATAAACATGCCAATGGCTGTTCATGATATTGCATATATATTAATTATTAAGTGACAAAAAATATTGTGTTAAATCTTAATATACAGAATCATATATACTTTAGGAAATTATTAGTTCATTTCGAACAAATTTAATTATCTTTTATATATACACTCTATATAAATAATTATATTCAATTATTTTTGTTATTAATTTAGTAACCGTCCCGGAGCATATTATCATTGCATGGGGGTATCCTAATTAAGTAATTAGAAGGAGCTTAAAAGGAAGGTTGCTGGGGCTGGACTGCCTTTTTCACATTTTACATGCAATTTTTCCACCAATGAATGTTCAAAGTTTGAGCTGTGCTTCTGCATGCCCACCATTAGTACTGTCAGTCCTGTTTTGTTTGAAGCTTCAATTTGGTGCATTAAGTTACTGCATGTGTTCAACGAGGAAAAAAAAGGTGCATTACACTTTAAAATATACACCAGACAACTAAGAGCATGCTTAATTATGGCAATATTTGCATGAAACTAATCAAATTTGCGAATTCAAACATGAATTGGCAACAGCTTATGCTTATGCTTATGTTCTTATAATTATTATTTTTCCTATCTTTTTGTCTCTTTTGATTGTCCTCTCCTACTCCTCCAACCGCCCAAAAGATTTCAAAATAAATGGCTAAGCTTGATGTACCTGTTGTTTTTGTGATATAAATTTTAGCAGGAAATTCTTTGGTTTCATGTTTTGGGAATTTTTTTTATCATATTTTACATGTTGGAGGCATATATAGTCTGAGCGTGTCTCAGAATGTGTTCAAAACTGCCATTTTATTCAATGAGATACACGGGCAGGGCCACGGGTGTATTGGTGACTATGTTGGAACCTGTCAATTTGTCTAGAAAGGTACACAGACGGAAACACGGGCGTATTTCAGGCCGTGTTTGGACCTCATTTTCACTCCAGAAGGCTACACGGGCCGAAACACACCCATAGTTCAAATCAATTGGAAAGCTATTTTTTCTCATATTTTCTCTTCGCTTAATCTATAAATAAACTTTGTATCAATTAAGGGTTAAGGCATCTGGTTTATTCTTCATTGTTAGACGCCCTAACACTCCTTTGTATGCTTTTTTACATATATAGTGAAATCTCTCCTCCTCTGCCCGTGGTTTTTTCCCATCTTAGAGTTTTTCACATAAATTATTGTGTCTACTTTATTTATTTCTTTTGGTTGCTATTATATGTGATTGTTTGTGTGCACTTATTGCTTCTGCTGCGGCTCTATAACAAATTAGTATCAGAGCTAATATCATTTTTCCTGGGACCCTAGATCTTGATGTTGTCTAATTTTTTAATAATGGCTTCGGTGAAATATGATATTCTATTACTGGATCGTAGCACAAGATTCTCGCTATGGCAGGTTAAGATGCACTCTATCCTTGCGCAGATGGAGTTAGATGATGCTATTTTGGAGGTTGATCATATGCTCATGTCATTAAAGGATGATGAAAGAAGTGTAGAGATCGTAAAGCCGTGACTGAAATACATCTGCATTTTTTGAATAATATTTTATAGGGTATATTGAAGGAGAAGACCATAGCTTCATTGTGGGCGAAGTTGGAGCAAATATGCATGAAGAAAATTCTCTCTAGTAAAATGCATTTGAAGTAGCATTTGTACTCTCATCATATATTAGAAGGTACGTCCCTTAAGGATCACTTAACTGTATTTTAAAAAATTATCTCTGACTTGAAAAATATGGAGCTCAATATTGTGGATGAGGTTTTAGCTTTGATTTTGCTACGTTCGTTACCTCCTTCTTATAGAAACTTCATTAAGACCCTTTTGTATAGTCGTGAGAAATCTCTCTAGAAGAGGTTTTTGAGGTGTTGTATTCTAAAGAGCAGGTTAAATAGTTGGTGGTTAGCCCGGAGACTCATGGAAAGAGTTTTATTGTTAGAAGAAGGACGACTGAGAGAGGTTTTAGGGATGAGAATAGAGATAGGTTGAAGTTTAAAAATAAGATCGTGAAGTGCTATTACTATAAGAAGAAGGGTCATATCAAGGCTGAGTATTTTAAACTAAAGAATAAGCCTAAGAGAGGTGATCATAAAGGTAAAAAGCCATAAAATTCTAGTGAGGCCAGTGTTGTTGAAGATGTAGAAGATTTGAATAATCATGGTAATCTTCTCATCATTACTAACAGTAGGGTCAATTCAATATATGACTGAATTTTAGACACTGCCTGCACATACCATATGACTCACAATTAGGAATGGTTGATAACCTATAAACCGAGAGATATGGAATGATGCCCCAATGAACTGATATATATAGAATGATGCCCCATGTAAGATTGTCGATATTGGTTCAATCAGAATTAAGATGGGTGATAGAATCATTAGGACGCTTGAGAGTGTTCGACATATTCCTGACTTAAGTTAAAATATTATTTTGGTTTATACCTTTGACATTAAAGGTTATAGTTATTCAGATGGAGGTGGAGTATTGAAGATCATGAAAGGCTCTCTGATTATGATGAAGGGGCGTTTGAGGCATGTGAAGGTATAAGTCTTAGAGGGTTCGACCATTACGGGTGATACAACCATCACCTCCTTTAAGTTGGATGATACTACACTTTGGCATTTGTGCCTAGGCCATATGAGTGAGAATAACCTAGCGGAGTTGAGCAAAAGAGGACTGACAGATGGTCAGATTGGAAAATTAGAGTTTTATGAGCACTGCGTGTTTGGGAAATATAAAAGGGTGAGTTTCAGTAAGGACATCTACAACACTAAATGAACACTTGATTATGCTTACTTAAACCTTTGGGGGCCATCTTAAGTTCCTATTAAAGGTGGTGCGAGTTATATGTTGACGGTCATTGATGATTTCTTGAGAAAAGTTTGGATGTTCTTTTTAGATCATAAGAGTGAGGTGTTTGCTACTTTTAAGTAGTGGAAGACTATGATTGAGAAATGGATAGGGAAGTAAGTGAAGTGTCTCAACATGGACAATAGTTTGGAGTTTTATTCGGATGAATTTAACTCATTTTGTAAATTTGAAGGAATTATTAGGCATTTGACAGTTCTGGATACTTCGCAGTAAAATAGTGTAGTTGAACGTATGAATAGGACATTGATAGAGAAGGTCCAATGCTTGCTTACTAATTTTGGGTTACCAAAGTCATTTTGGGCTAAAGCTATTGTTACAACATATTTTCTTGTGAACCGTTCTCCCTCGATGGTGATAGACAAGAAAACTCTAGAAGAGGTATGATCTGGTACTCCTGCTAATTATGACTAGTTAAGAATTTGTGGTTATCCTATCTGTACTTATGTTGATAATGGTAAATTGGAACCTAGGTCTAGAAAGTATGTCTTTCTTGGATATATGTCTAGTGTTAAGGGTTATAAGCTTTGTTGTCCCGAGTTATTATGAGTCTCAATGTAATCTTTGATGAAACTCTTATGTTATGTAACCAGTCTTCTAGAGATAATTATGGTGAGTCTGTGCAGCAGTATAAAGCAGACATAAAAGTGGAGTTTCTATTTGGAATAGAATCCATACTAAAAGCTACATTAGATAAGAGTTCATAGGTAACTAATGATGATGAAGCTGCCACACCTCAATACTTTATTATGAGGGACAGACCTAGGAGGGCCATTAAACCACCACAAAGATATAATGAAGCAGATATAGTGGCTTATGCATTGCATATAGTTGAATATATTAAAGTTGGTGAGGAACTATCTACCTATAAGGAGGCAATCAGTTGTGTGGATTCAGAAAAATGGTTAGTTGCCATGCATAAGAAGATGGAGTTTCTATACAAGAATGGCACATGTGAGTTGGTGAAGTTACCCAAAGGTAAAAAAGTTATTCGGTGTAAGTGGGTGTTCAAAAAGAAATAAGGGATTTCGGGTATTAATGATGCTAAATATAAGGTGAGACTTGTTGCTATAGTTAGATTATGGGTGTGGACTTCACTAATATGTTCTTTCATGTTGTGAAGCATAGCTCTATTCGAGCTTTATTTGGGATTGTTACTAGGTATGATCTTGAGTTGGAGCAATTGGATATCAAAACGGTATTCCTGCATGGAGAGCTTGAGGAGGACATCTACATGCAGCAGCCAGAGGGTTTTGTTACTTCATAAAAGAAAGACCATATGTGTTTATTGAAGAAATCTCTCTATGGGTCGAAGCAATCTGTAAAGCAATAGTACAAGAGGTTTGATACTTTTATGACTGCACATGAATTTAGGTGTTGCAATTATGACAATTGTGTCTATTTCAAGAAGAACCATGATGGGTCTTTTGTGTATCTTCTTCTCTATATTGATGACATGTTAATTACATCTACAGATAAAGAAGAAATTGGAAAGGTCAAAGCTCAATTGAGTTCCAAATTTGAGATAAAGGATTTGGGTGAAGGAAAAAGGTTCTTGGCATGAAGATTATGAAAGATAGGAAGGCTGGCTCATTGTATTTTAGTCAGAGGGGGTACATTGAGAAGATTTTACGAAGGTTTAATATACAAAATTGTAAACCTGTAAGTACTCCATTGGATTTACATTTTAAGCTTTCAGTTTTGTTGTGTCCACAATCAGATGATGAGATTGAGTGTATGACTCGAGTTCCTTACCCTAGTGAGGTTGGTTCCTTAATGTATGCTATAGTTTGCACATGTCTAGATTTGTCGCATGCCGTGAGTTCAATTAGTAGATACATGGCTAATCTGGGGAAAGAACATTGGAAAGTAGTTTAATAGATCCTTTGTTATCTGTGTGACTCTTGAAAAGTGTGTTTTCATTTTGGAAAAAGTAGAGATGAGGTTATTGGCTATGTAGATTTAAATTTTTCCAGTAATCTTGACAAAAGGAGATTGTTGACCGATTATGTACTAAGCATTATTGGTTATTGTCACGACCCGAACCCAAGGCACGTGACCGGTAGTAAGCCTTAATAGAAATTTCTAACAAAATTTCGACAGAGTTTTCCCTAAAAATAGAGTAAACTCAAACCTACATAATGCGCAAAACACTCCCAAATATACAATAATCACAACTACTCCAATATCACCAACATCACCAATATGAAATACAAATATATATACCAAGTTACATATTACAATACGATGTAGATATCAATACAATCATTAGAACAACAATTTCTTCAAACTACTGCGGTGTTCTAGATTAGCTACATTATACATATATATGACATTACAACAACCTACATAAAATAGCCGGTGAAGAATGAACTTGGCATAGAGGAGAAAAGCTAACAGAAGACTCTCAAGATCCTGGAAAAATAATTGAGGAGAGTCAGACCTCACTGAGTGAATTAATATAATAAAATGTATGTTGATTTTGAAATCCTTGTTTAAAATCATTAAACCCAATAAAAGAATAAATATTTGAAATTCATAGCTTTAAAATAAACTAAAGTATTTTTCTATAAGATATCTTTATTAAAAATCCATATATCTCTTTATATAAAATTTACCATTAAAAATCATATAAACTAAAAATCTTCAGTGGAAATCATGGTAGAACTCTAAACCTCAAATCTACTATCGATGACTCGAGAGAACAAGCTCAACCGAGTTACATCACAACTCTGGCCCGAGAGAACAAGCTCCACCGAGCTCTATCCACATACTGCCCGAGAGAACAAGCTCCACTGAGCCTAACTCATAACACTGCTTGAGAGATCAAGCTCCACCGAGCCAAATACATAAATTTTCCCGAGAGATCAAGTTTCATCGAGCCAATATATAATATATCCAAGATTTTACCAATGCGCACATGGTCCTGATGACACTCATCAAGTAGCATGTTCTACCATTTCTCCAAAACATTATATATATCATAAATAACATAAGATAACATAAACAAAATTTAAATGTTCTCTTAAAATCTCAACGACAATAAAAATATAGCAAAAATCATATTATTTGCTTAACTCATGCATATTAATAAAAATTTCATTAATAATAATTATATAAATTTTTCAACAAACATTTTATAACATTAACTCACAGGTGGAGCGTGGTGGCCGACGTGTCCTCGGCTGTCCAAATATTACAGCTTCTCCTCCGGTATTCTCTATAAATAATAATAATAGTTATTTAAAATATGCTTACATATATAACAATTAAATTCATAAAAAATTTTAAATTTTTAGAAAACTTATTAAAATTAATAAATCATTAGAACTGACTTAAAAACACCTTAAAATGACATTTAAAGCCAAAGGATTTATTCTAATAAGTCAAAACTATTTAAATAGTAATAGTGTAATTTCCACCGAAATACTTCTTGAATTTTTAATTAAAAATCCGTAAAGAATTAGACCTAGCTCCAGTTATAACAATTAATCCTCATAATTAATACTATTTATTAAAAATAAAATCATAATTTTTTGAGCTGGTCACTATTTCTCACCGGAATTCGGTTATAACTTGCCGGATTTCTCATTGGAAAAATGTATTTTCTACCATCCAAAATACCAATACATTTCTAGCAATCCATAGAACTCAAATATAGTCTTAAACTCTACCAACATCTACCAAAATAATAGATCGAAGAGGGAAATAAAAATTACCCAAATAAATTCCGATCAATTCAAAAGGACAACACCCAGACGCATGGTTGGTATCTATACCCCTTTCATTAGTGACACTTTTAGAAATACTAAATCTCTAATAGAAAATGACACATCTTTTCTCTTAGGATCTGCATAGCTTTTCTGTTGGCTGAAAGCTGTCTTTAACCTCTGTTGGATAAGAGGAAATTTCTCAGAAGTCACTTGAACTAACTCTGGACCCGTTATCTACCTTTCGCTTACTTTCCAACATAAAGGAGATCTACACTTCCTACCATATAATGCCTCATATGGAGCCATTTCAATGCTAGCATGGTAGCTGCTATTGTAAGCAAACTCTATCAATGGTAGATGTAGGTCCTACTGTCCTCCAAAATCCATAATACACATTCTCAGCATATCCTCCAATGACTGGATAGTTCTTTCTAACTGGCCATCTGTTTGAGGATGAAAAGCTGTGCTGAAGTCTAGCCTCGTACCCAATGCCTTATGTAACTCTTGCCAGAAAACTGAAGTAAAAGTAGCTCCTCTATCTGACACTATACTTTCTGGCACACCATGAAGACAAATAATTCAGTTAATATACAATCGAGCTAACCCGTCTGTTGAATAAGTCTTCTTTATCAGTAAAAAGTATGCTGATTTGGTCAATCTATCCACTATCACCCAAATGGCATCATAACCACTTGTAGTACATGGTAAACTAGTGACAAAATTCATTGCAATCATATCCCACTTCCATTCAAGAATAGGAAGTTACTGAAGTAAACCAGATGGTCTTTGATGTTCCAATTTCACTTGTTGACAAGTGAGACACTTGGATACAAACTCTATAATGTCTTTTTTCATTCCATTCCACCAATAGGTACTTTTCAGATCATGGTACATTTTGGTAGAACCTGGATGAATACTGTAAGTGAAAAAGTGTGCTTCTTCCATAATCTCCTTCCTCAGATCATCAACATCTGGCACACACAACCTAGTACCCAAACACAATACATCATCATTATCAATCACAAAATCCCCTGATTGACCTTGTTGGACCTCTGATAAAATCCTCTACAATTGTGGGTCCCTTCCTTGAGTTGCCTTAACTCTATCCAAGTACACTAATCGTACTCTGAATTAAGCTAAAAGACATTTCTTGGTTACCTTCCATTGTAATCGTTGATCAATTAACTCATGTAATTCTTTAATGATTTGTCTCATTTCAGTGCTATTGTGAGCAAGACTGCTTGTTGACTTTCTACTCAAAGCATCTGCTACCACATTAGCTTTACCCGAATGGTAAAGAATAGAGCAATCATAATCTTTCAAGAGCTCCATCCATCTCCTCTGCCTCAAATTCAAATCTCTTTGCTAAAAAATATATTTCAGGCTTTTGTGGTTAATGTATATCTCACATGTGACACCATATAAATAACATCTCTATATTTTAAGTGCAAACCCGCCATCTCCAAGTCATGAGTAGGGTAGTTTTGCTCGTGCTTCTTTAACTGACGTGAAGCATAAGCAACTACTCTACTATTCTGCATTAAAATACACCCCAAGCCTACTCGGGAAGCATCACAATAAACTGTGTAACCTGCATTTCCTGAGGGTAAGGTCAACATTGGAGCTGATGTCAAAGCATCCTTCAGTAACTGAAAGTGCTCCTCACACCTGTCTGACCACACAAACTTAACATTCTTCTGGGTTAACCTTGTTAAAGGCTCTGTAATTTTGGAGAAATCTTTTACAAATCTCCTATAATAGCCAGCTAAACCCAAGAAACTTCTTACTTTTGTCACAGTTGCAGGTCTTGGCCATTCTATAATAGCTTTTACCTTCTTTGAGTCCACTTGAATGCCATCATTGGACACCACGTGTCCTAGAAAAGCCACTTGATTCAACTAAAATTCATATTTTGAGAACTTAGCATACAACTGATGTTCTCTCAACATATGAAGTACCATTCTTAAATGCATGGCATGCTCTTCCTTACTTCTAGAATACACTAGGATGTCATCAATAAATACTATTACAAATCAGTCTAAAAATGGCCTAAATACCCGATTCATCAAATCCATAAAAGCTGCTGGGGCATTGGTTAATCCAAAAGACATTACCAAAAATTCACAGTGGCCATATCTTATCCGAAATGCTGTTTTAGGTATATCTCTACTCCTAATTCTCAACTGATGATACCTCGATCTTAAGTCAATCTTAGAAAAATATTGTGCTCCTTGCAACTGGTCAAACAAGTCATTAATTCTAGGAAGTAAATACTTGTTCTTGACAGTGACTTTGTTCAACTGCCTATAGTCGATACAAAGTCGTAGGCTGCCATCATTCTTCTTCACAAACAGTACTGGTGCACCCCAGGGAGATGTGCTGGGTCTAATAAAATCCTTATCTAACAACTCTTGTAATTGCTCCTTAAGTTCCTTTAATTTTGCAGGTGAAATCCTATAAGGAAGCATAGAGATAGGATCTGTACCAGGTACAACATCAATACAGAATTCTATCTCCCTTTCAGGTGGTAAACCTGATAATTCTTTAGAAAAAACATCAAGAAAATCACGCACAATTGGCACATTCTCAACCACTCCCTTATCTGCCTTAGTATCTCTAACCATAGCTAAATAGCCTTGACATCCCCTTCTAAGTATTTTTCTAGCTGTGATTGCAGAAATAAGATTTTTAGGCATTGAACTCTTATCACCTCTGAATCAGAATTCTACATCATTTGGAATCCTGAAGATCACCTCCTTCTCCCGACAATCTAAAGTAGTATAATGTTGTGCCAACCAATCCATTCCCAAAATTACATCAAAGTCACTCACATCCAATAGGACTAAATCAGCCCTCAACTCTTGACCTTCCACCAATACTAGACATGATGAAAAAACTATATCTATTTCCAACTCATCGCTAAGAGGAATTGCTACAGATAATGGAACCATTAATTTCGATGGTTGCCAATTCATCCTTGATGTAAAAACAGGAGAAACAAAAGAATGCGATGCACCCGAATCAAATAATACCATAGCTTCTAAGTAACAAACAGGGAGTGTACCTATTACGACTGCATTGGATGCTTGAGCATCCTGAGGAGTAAGATTAAAAACTATGGCCTGCCCACGGCCTGTCTGCTGCGAGGTAAATGGTTGTGTGAATCCTCTGCCACTAGATCTCCCTCCAAATCTTCCTCTAAAACCACGACCTTATTGACCTACAAACTGAGTACCACTCTGCTGAGGTATACTAGTGTCTCCTGAGGAGTTTATTATACTGGCTGAATAACTGTAGCAGATGAACCCTGTGGGTATACCTCGTAATAGCCAAAATACAGACATGCTCTAGCAAAGTGTCTAATTTGCCCACATCTAAAACTGACTCCTGATGGTAAATGGCAAGGACCTTAGTGTACTCGACCATAATTTAAATATGCACTGGGTCCTGAGCTTGCACTGCCATATCCCGAACTATGACCACTGCTGCTACTACTAGCCCCAAGCCTAAATCTGACAGATCCGCCACTCCGTCGGTTATGCCTTCCACTTTTTTACCCACTGTGACCTCTATAACCCTGCTATGAAGTACCAGCTATCTGAATACCAGTACTGCCCATTTGAAAAGTAGGCTGCTAAATCCCCTGAGCTACTATCGATCCACTGCTGCCACTTTCATAAGGATCATGAATGGTCCCATGTCTGATGTGTCGCCTCTCTAGCTGTCTAGCCTCCTCAACGACACCCTCTAAGCTCCGGTCCTCAGTTCGGATACCAATATAGGCTGGACCTAACCCTATCATAAATAACTCCACTACTCTCCTCTCATCCTACATCACATCTGCCACATGACATGACAGTCTGAAGAACTCACAGGTATACTCCTTAACTGATCGATCACTTCTAACTATATGCAACAGCTGCCATCTAAAATTATCCCTCATGGAATGTGGATAAAAGTACCTCAAAAATCTCTCCTTAAACTCCAACCATGTCATAGTGGCTATGTATGGCTGAATAGACTGCATGAACCAGTCTTGTGTTACAGCTTGTACAGATAACTCCACAATCATTATCCTCTAATAATCAGTGTACCCGGTTTTGGTTCTAGCCTCAATAGTATTAATAAAATCCAAGGCATCTCTCGTACCGTCAAATGAAACTCTCCCTACTCTTGAATATAATA
>CATIWO010022647.1:0-14668 GCA_949673435.1 Macaranga tanarius | reverse complement strand
AAGAAAAAAAAAGAAGTGAGATTTGTGTGAAACGTGTGTGACGTGTGTGACGTGTGTTAAGAGCTCCGGCCGGATACTAACTTGCATAAACATGCATTATTGCACCATATTTTTATACATACATGGCATTGTGATTATGTATATATGGTTGAATGTGGTTTTAGTTTAAGATGTGAATGTGATGATTATGGTGGGGTGTAGATATTGAGTAGAATATATACACCCATATATATTTATGTTAGCAATTGTTAGATTGCTATTGATGTTATGAGTTTTATGAATATGTTGTGGATTGTTGTGTGATTATACACACCCATTTATATGTTTATAATTTATTAGGGGTGTGATCTAGTTGATATGACAGTGGAGAATTGAATTTTATGTTGAAACACGGTTAGAGACACGGGCGTGTCTCAGACCGTATAGCTAGTACATGGTCCCGAGCCGTATGTAAGTACATGGTTTGTTTTGGATTAAGACATGGTCAGGTATAGATGCAACATTTAAATCTGAGAGCTACACGGTCTAGTGCACGGGCGTGTACATGGCCGTGTACTAATTTGTGTAATTATGTAATTCGGACCGAGAGCAACACAGTTGAGTACACGGGCATGCACATGGCCGTGTATGACATTATAATTTATACATTTTAGACCGAGACACACACAGGCATATTCATAGCCGTGTGTATAAATGGGTTTTGGGTCCGAGGAGTACAGGGGTTGAGACACGGGCATGTCTCAGACCGTATAGACCAAATCTCACTTATTTTCAATTTTATATTGGATTAATTAGTTCTTAAGAAGAACTATATGCATGCTTATATTAATAATTTCTTATTGAGTCACAAGCTTATCCCTTTGCAAATTGTAGTTTTCATGCTTTAATAGATAGCCTAGTTGAGGCTTGTTGGTAAAAGCTTGGAGAGTGTTTCTTTGTGAGCTCAGGTGGGTCAAAAGGCAGGCTTGGTGTCAACATCTCCATCCTCATCATCATAGCATTTGGGTGTTTTGTAATCAAGTTTTATATATATTAACATTATGTAATACTTGTATAAAGTATTTTCAATGTATTAAACAAGAGTTTTTTTTATTTGTGTATACCTATGATTAATTGAGAAATATTTTCATATGTCACGTGTTGGTTGTAATGTATGGATACTTGTATGTGGTACCTGAAGGGTGCTACAATAAATCTACAAGAGAAGTAAAATTTTTATCTTAAATAAAAGAAAAATTTTCATCTTGTCCCTTAAGAAACACATTTCCTAATATTAGATATGCATTTAACTTAGAGAATGCTAGAAACTTATTAATAGTGAATTATTTTTCACTAATGATAATAGGAACTTATTGTGTATAATGCATTACTAAGTTCACTTCACATCCCACCATGTGTAGTATCATGGGTTCAACCAATAGATGCCACCATTCATCAGGAAGTGCATTTAATTTTGCACTACTGATTATTGCTCTTATATTAATCAAAACATCTAAAGAATAATTAATATAGCCTGTAAATTTGAATGTTAGTGAAATATAAGTACACAAACTTACATTATTAAGGCTAAAGATATTTTGTGATGCCTTTAGAAAAGGTGAAACTATATTCTAAATTTTATGTAAGGGTAATGACCTTTGTCAAGAAATTATTTGGGCTTACTTTACCATCTTAAGAGTCAATGTCATATGTCTCATGGCTCTCATATTTTCTTTGTGGTTTTCCTTGTCTTATGCATAAATAGGTAAACTAATTTCTTTATACCTAATTATCCACCTATTTTTGGATGATTGACTATTATCTTCTCTTAATAAGATTCTAGAAATTACTAAGGACGCTCTAAAAATCTTTATCGGAGTTTTAGAAATGTTTATAGATCTCCTTAGAAGTTAATATAATAGGTTAGAACCTAATGTTGACCTAAAGGATATAGTACATCTTAACAAAGGATTAGATATTCTAAAAGTTCTTCTAGATTGAGGATTATGTCTTTGCCTCTTTGAGTTATCTGAGAAGATCATATTTGTCTAGAAGATTCAGTTGGTTCTGTAAGAACCCAACTCTTTCGCTAACTCAACTCAATAAGGTTTTTATAGAATTACTTATAGTTGTATGAACCTTTTTTGAATAACTATGTTACCTTAGAAATATTCCTCACTCTAGAATTGATAATATTTATAAGTCTAAATACTATCCTAGTGTGATATACCAAATATTTAGCTTAGGAATTCATCATATTCATTTTAGTTGATTTGATTTTTAAGGTTAAGTAATTTTTTAAATATATGTCACTTAAAGCCATCAGGTAATTGGGATGGGCTTCAAACCAGACTAGAACATTTGCTAGGTTAGTCTGTATTCCTGATATCAGCCAATCTTTAAACTCTCTTCACCTTTTGTATAAGATTTCTATAATGACAAGACTATACACCCGAAGATTAAACAAAAGCACTTGTCATATTTGAACAAGATCTATGTGGATGTACTTATATTCTCCCTTTGATCTATTAACCATCTCTCTAATTTTGGAAACACTAATAGAAGGTGCATTCAGTGTTTCCAACTTTATGCTAGAAACTTGAGTGATCGATTTATACTAGAAGATATCTACTATGAATTTAATTAATCTATTTCAGCTACTATACTAGATATTTTCCTTATCTATAAGTTCATACACTATACTGTTATCTTCAAAGAAAATCTTTAAAGATTTTGTCTTCTTTTATTTTTATGTGGATAGGTATTTGTTTTGTGACTTTTGGAGCTACAAACCCAACAACACGAATAACTACTCAGAGGTTTTTTCTTAGAACATTTAGGTTTCCTTTTATATTTTTTCTTGAAGGCTTCTATCCTATCTGTATCTTTAAGATTTGTTATTCTCCTAATAAACCTTGTGGGTTTATTGGACCTCCTTTTTCACTCTCTTTTTCTTTTCGATGTTCTTCTTTTGTTATAGCCTTTAAATTTTTTCTTTTTAAAAGAATATCTTGCTCTCGATTGTTCATATGTTCCAAAAGGATATCCATATCTTTTGGGAACATATTCAATATGAGAACAACAAATTTTATTCTTCTTTAAACAAGTAACATGTCAATTATTATTTTTTATATTTATAAATATATTTATACAATAAAATTATTATGTGTGTGTGTATAATTTGGTTATTTGACATTTATCATGTGTGAATTATTTTTCTTTAAAGGCCAAAATTTTATATTGGACCCTAAATTTTTATTGTATGAGCATATCAGATGCTAATATTTTTTTTGGACTTGATAGGATTTTCTTTTATTAAAACCACCACATGTAATACCCCAAGTTAATAGAGGTTTAAACCAACATTAACTGCTTCTAATGTGGAACAAATATGGCTTAACTTTCTTTTAACTCAATTTTTTTTGAGCCCCAACCACTTATTTAAAAAGAAGAAAAAAATTTCTTGCCTCAACCTTTCAACTAATATCACCCTCAACGGCATTGACACCAACTACAAAAAAGGTTGCATTCAATGATGATACCATTGGAAAAATGAAATAGTAACGTATTAGCAGCCGATCTAATATTATCCTTGAAAACTTGTCATTAATTAATTTAGCAATAAAATATTTAGTTTGTCGTAAATATAATAACAAGATTACTTATAGAAACCAATTTATTGTAAAAGGTTTGTCATTTTTTTTGCACATCTGTCAAAAATTGTGATAGATTTATGACAAAATTCAAAATCCATGACAAAGTTTGAAAATTTTAAAAATTATTACTTTGTTAATAAACAAATGTTTCCAATGCTAAGTTATTATTATATATTTTTTTAAATTCAAATTTATTAACTTAACAAATAAATTTCATTAGTTCATTGATTATTAGTGTCTATTATTGATAGTCTTGGAAGGCCTAGCAGTTCAAGCCTAATAAGGACTTTATATCCATATGAGATTATTATGTGATAAGGATAAAGTCACTAAATTAGTAAAGGACAAGGATTCTCAATATAATAATTCGAGTTAGATTAGGTATGTCTCTTTTATGCCTATATATAGTCTCATATTTCTCATTATTAGATATATCTTGAATATATTTCTCTCTAACTTATGCATCGGAGAGCCTATGAATCAAAGATTCTAGGTTTATCTTAGTTTTCTTGTGCTTGTAAGCTCAAGAGGGAAGTTCACATTCATCAATTGGCGCCGTCTGTGAGGAGGACAATTCTTTATTTTTTCCTGTTCAAATTCGTTAATTCTTTGTAACAATATTGACATGGAAAATACATCAAAGCCTCCGCCTCTTCAAGGAGGAACATCCGCCAGCATAGTGGCTCTCACTCCAGCCATTCCATCGACAGCTCAAGGGAATGACTTCTTACAACCCTTTGGCTCTGAACCCTTTACATCATTCAATTTACCAAATAATTCACAGCCTGGAATAACAATCGGAGCATCCCCACCATATTATGCTCCTTTTCAATATTTATCAAGATCTATTCCAACCATTATTTTCCAAAATCTACCTGAATTTTCAACTCCACCTAATATGGCTAGAACAAGTTAGACTCCCATTCCACCTAATCTACCACCATTTTTCAGGGAAGCATTAATTAATACTCTTAAAAATTAGCTCCACATGATGCAATAGCAACTATCATATTTAACTCAAGAGGCAGCAGTTGATATTCCTATTTTAGGAATCTCTACTCCTGTATCCACAGCACCCATTTGAGTAAACATTAATGCTCCATAAATTGAATGATTACCACTCCGCAATGAGCATGGCGAGTCGTGAGAAAACAAGGGTCAACCACGACATGAGTCCAATAGGGAATACGAAGCTGAGTATGAAACTCCTATAAGAAATAGGACTAATTTTAATTGACAATTAAAAGACGCAATGCATAGAGTCCGAACAAGATCAGATGAGGTTGAAGAATGTATATTAGATGGTAGCACTCTATTCATCAGCAGCATAATGGCAATTCAAATACTTTCAAACTTCAAGGTTCCGTCTTTAGATCAGTACGGTGGTACGAGAATCCAATAGCTCATATCTCTATGTTCCAAATAAAGATGATGATGTCGAATTTTAATGATGCTATCATGTGCTGAGTATTTCCTACTACGTTAACGAATGTAGCTCAGAGATGGTTTTATAGACTCTCGAAGAACTCTATAGCTACCTTTGAGGAACTGGTGGAACAATTCAGGATTCAGTTCATCATGAACATTCCACCCAAGAAAAGTATCAACGGTTTACGACTCTGTAAGGAAGGTGATAATGAGACACTTCGAAGTTACCTTGACAGATTCAATAAAATCACTATACAAATTAAGTACCTGAGTAACAAAGTGGCAATAGACGCACTAAAATATGGAACAAAGATGGGAAAGCTTAGAGATAAAATAATGACAAATAAACCACAAACTTTCCCAGACGTAATAACTATTGCAACAAGGCTAATTGATTTAGATGAAGATAGGAGAGAGATGAAAAGAAAAGAAAGTGATGAAAAGGGGATGAAGAGGAGAGATTAGAAAAAAATATAAAGAGAGAGTATAACTCGATCATTTGGTTAAGAAGCAATGATAAAAAGTATGCCCCTTTGAATGCCCCCAAATCGGAGATCCTGATGTGGATTAAACAAAATAGAATAGATATACCAACTCCTCGGAAGCTCGATCCATATTATACCGGAACAAGGGATAAGAACCGGTATTGTCAATATCACCAAGATTATAATCATGACACAAACGAATATTGAGACCTTAAGCTTAAGATAGAACGATTGGTGAGAGCAAGTTTTCTGAAGAAATTTACAAAGGATACTCCAAAATGACAACTGGGTTTGGATACTCAGACGAATAAATAAAAAGACACTAAAAAAATCTTATAGATGTATCAGGAGTGATAAATATGATTATCGGTGGCGAATCAACATCAGGAGGGAAAAAAAGAGATCAATGAGGGATGTGTGCATCGTAGGAGTCAGTTCATCCATGCCAACTATTACTATTAGTCAGGAGGATGGACTTCATGTCAAACAACCTCATAATAATGCATTGGTAGTTAGCACTTACATCAAAAATTATTTGGTTAAAAGGATGCCCGTAGATGATGGAATTATGGTTAATGTTCTAACTTAGGAAGCCTTTCAAGCAATTGGAGGCTCGTCAGTAGAATTAAAACAGATCTCTAATACGATAACTAGCTTTTATAGAGAAATAGTTCAACCAATAGGAAGTGTTGAGTTGGACATAGAATTCAGAAAATGAGACTCGAAAGAACATACTACAATAAAATCTTTGTTCAATATAGTAGATACTCGATTGGCCTATAATGGAGTTATTGGAAGACCGAGTTTATGGGAAACAGGCGTTGGCCATGGTACATACAAGAAGCTATTAAGCAATGCTATCAGCTTGCTACCAAAGATGAGCTAGAGGCCTTTCTGATTGAGGCTAATGTTGATATCAAAAAATAAGGGGTAAAACCTGAGCCAGTGGAGGAATTGAATGAAGTAAAGCTAGGTAATGGTAAGATAATAAAGATTGGAGGAGAAATCTCTGACCAAGTAAGAAAGGAGATTGAACGAGTACTACAAAGCCACAAAAGTACTTTTGCTACTCAGGCATCAGAGATAGTAGGAATCGATCAAAATGTGGTTGCTCATAGCTTAAATATTGATCCTTCTATCAAGCCAGTAAAATAAAAAAAGTGGAACTTCACTTCTGAAAGATAAAAGATCATACATGCTGAAACCTCTAAATTACTGGAAGTAATATTTATTCGGGAGGTCTCGCATCCTGAATGGCTCGCCAATGTTGTGCTAGTACGGAAGTCAAATAGGAAGTATCAAATGTGCGTAGATTACACAGACTTGAACAAAGCGTGTCCTAAAGATAGGTATCCTTTACCAACTATAGATAAGTTGGTGGATTCAACTGCTTGCCATGGGATGTATAGCTTAGTTGATACAACTCAAGGATATCATCAAATTCCCATAAAAAAGGAAGACCAACAAAAGACATCCTTTATAACTTATCAAGGGTTGTATTGTTACAATGTAATGCCCTTCGGTTTTAAAAATGCATGAGCTACATACCAGAGATTCATGAATTTTATCTTCAAGGAAGACATAGGCAAAACCCTAGAAGTATATGTAGATGACTTGATTATTAAGAGCAAAGCATCGGAGGATCATCCTATTTATTTGGAATGAGTCCTTAAGAAGCTCGACCAATATAAACTAAAACTTAACCCTGGCAAGTGTGCTTGTGGGGTTAAAGTAAGAAAATTCTTAGGTTTTATGATTTCACAGAGAGGAATCGAAGAAAATCCCAAAAAAATATAGCCAATTATCAACATAAAGCCACCTATAACACTAAATGAGCTATAAAAATTAAATGGATGAATCACGGCCTTGGGAAGGTTCATAACGTGTTCGGCAAAAAAATGTCTTCCCTTCTTCTGAGCATTAAAGAATATAAAGAAATTCAAATGGAATGCTGATTGTCAATTGGCATTTGAAGACATTAAAAAGTTTTTAGCTTATCCACCATTGCTAAGCAGACCTATCCCAGGAGAAATATTGTACCTCTACTTATCCGTAGGTAACGAATCCTTAGCAGTTATACTTATATGAGAAGATGGGAGAAACCAAAACCCAATTTACTATATGAGTAAAGTTTTTAGAGGATCAGAGATCCCTTATCCCAAAATAGATAAGCTGGCGTTGGCCATGGTACATACAACAAGGAAGCTCCGTCACTATTTTTAAGCTCATAAAATAGTGGTAAGAATGAACTAGCCACTCAGGAAAATTCTACAGAGATCAAAAACTTTTGGATGACTCGTTCAATGGTCAGTTCAGTTAGAGGAACATGATATATCATACGAACCACAAACGATAATAAAAGCCCAAGTGTTATCCGACTTCATACAAAAAATGACTGAAGTGGAGGGATTCAGCAATGAAAAAACCTTATGGCATATGTACATAGATGGGGCATCTGGAAAGCAAGGATCTGGTGCTAGAATCATCTTAGTAGGACCCGAAAGGATAAAGATCAAATACGCTATCAAAATAACTTACCATGCCATGAGCAATGCAGCGGAGTACGAAGCTTTGATCACCAGGTTAAGGTTGGCAAATGAAATAAAGGCAGAAGGCCTTGAAATATTTTATGATTCTCAGCTCGTGGTTAATCAGCTAAAAGTGACCTACGAGACAAAAGACCCGAATATGATTAAGTATTTAGAAAGGGCTTATGCACTCCTACGAAGATTAGAAAATGAATATGTTTTTTAAAATCTCAAGCTGAAATGAGAGCTCAGTAATCCTTCAACAGAAGAAAATGAAGTGCTTGCCACATACGAGATAGCTGAATGGATGAAACCTATAGCCGAGTATCTTAATTCAGGAAAACTACCAGATGATAAGGGTCAGGCTAAGAAAATTTGTACTAAAGCAGCTCAATAATCTTTACAGGATGGGAACTTATATCGTAGATCATTCAATCACCCATGGAGAAAATGCGTATCACCTGATGAAGAAAATTATGTCCTTAGAGAAATACATGAGGGTATATGCAGAGCTTATGAGGCTCAGGCAACTTTAGTCAAAAAAGTCTTTATACAGGGCTACAATTGGCCTACGATGTCCTAAGATGCATAAATATTAGTACAATACTGTGACAAATGTTAGAGATATTCACAGTTGGTACATTCACCCACCCATATACAAAGTCCAATTGGCAGCCCATGGCCATTCACTAATTGGGGGACGGATATACTCGAACCTTTCCCTTTGGCATCAAAACAGAGGAAGTTCATCATTGTGGCTATAGACCATTTTACCAAATGGGTCAAAGTCGAAGCAGTTCCCACCATAACCGAAGCTAGGATTCGTAGCTTATTTTGGAAGGAAATAGTATGCAGATTAGGTAAACGATCTATTCAATGTCATCTAGGCATACCGTACTACTCCAAAAAGTACAATTGGAGAATCACCTTTTCGCCTAGTGTATGGAATGAATATTGTGATACCAGTCGAGATAGGATCTCTTTCATTAAGAGTCTTTAAAGACCTTAACGAACCAGAAAATGGAAATAATTGTAGGATCTCATTAGATATGCTAGAGGATAGGAGGGAACAAGCTGCAGCGGTTGCCAAAGCTAGACACCAACAAGTTGCTCGAGATCACAATAAAAGAGTTCATC
Organism: Macaranga tanarius; assembly: GCA_949673435.1. Classification (NCBI taxonomy): domain Eukaryota; kingdom Viridiplantae; phylum Streptophyta; class Magnoliopsida; order Malpighiales; family Euphorbiaceae; genus Macaranga; species Macaranga tanarius. The sequence continues at coordinate 5,455 of CATIWO010022647.1, read as the reverse complement.
TAAGAACCTTTAAAATTAGAGACTCAGTACTAAGAAAAGCATAGATTGGAAAAGGAAATGTAGGAACCAGAAAGCTATAACCAAACTGGGAAGGCCCATATAGTCTTTAACTCGTAAACGAGTCCATTGCACTCACATAAATGAACGAGCCAGTTGTGCTCATATGAATAAAATATACAATTCCCTAGTACTCGTAAATGAGTCCATGGCACTCATATAAATGAACGAGCCAGTTGTGCTCAAATGAATAAAACATACAAGTCCTTAGTACTCATAAACGAGTCCATTGCACTCACATAAATGAATGAGTTAATTGTGCTCAAATGAATGAAGTATATGAGTCCTTAAGTACTCATACCATTAAATGAGTCCCTAGTACTCGTAACAATTAAAAATGAGTTCCTACTACTCGTCAAAATTCTCACACTTATGAGTAAATAATACTCGTAAAACATTCAAACTAGAAAAGACAATCCTTGAACATAACTGAGTGCAGTTCTCATTAATGAATATTCATTTACAAAAAAGTTCAAGACATTTGAGCTCCTCGCTAAGCACACATTGCTATTATATTAAACTACAAATCCTTCTGGATCAGAAGAGCAATAATGGGGGCTTTAGCAAGAGTAAAGTCCTTAGCATGACTGTCTACAGCTCTAGAGGACTCACCAGTAATATTTTAAGCAACACCATCCACAGGATTCACAGATTGACTTCCCATACTTGAGGCCACAACTGATCTCTCCTTTATAACCATCTCACCCAATTCACAAAGTGTTATCTTAGTAATTGGGGTGAAATCAAGGTCAGAATGATGCTGCATGAGTACCCTTTGGCACTCCATTTTAAGTGCTTGCACAAAGTTGGTTGTAATCTCTTGGAATTACTTTTTCTCGTTTTGATGAGATTCTCTCAGTTGCTGAATCTCATTATCTTAATCAGTGACTCTTTTTCGTAGTCAAAAAAGAGAATTTTAAATATCTTCAATTTTCTTTTTCTCTTGCTCCATACTCAAAAGAGCACTATCCCTCTCTACATGAGTAGTATCCCTCTCAGTCCGGATAGTGTTAAGAATTTCCTTCATGCCTCGGAGCTCACTCTTATAATCAATTTGCTGCTCATTAACCCTTTGTTTGTTCAGGTTACACTCGCTCCTATGAATATAGCGAACATCATCCATCTTTAGGATTCCTTATACAGATTGTCAAAGGAAACAACATTAATAACTTCATAAAGAATTCATTAATTATAATACAAGATGATTACCTCAATTAGACTTAAAAAACACTTAGCTTTTAAGATCATTTTCATCAATAAAATCCCACTTAGCCATATCTCTCTTCAACCGTAAGCATTCCGAAAGATGACCTTGAACAATCGAGTTAAGGATGCTTGGATTCTCAACACGACTCTTAAACCAAGGGACGGGATTAGGGCATCCTTCAACTCTCAGTCACTTAAAATGAATTTCACCCCCATCTACAGTAGGCTCATAGGTATCTTTGGAGCCCCTTGGTCATTTTCCCTTTTGTTTCTTTGAAGGATCTTCAGTAACCTTGGGAGATATTAGAATGTTGTAATCTTCAACACTCAGCTGATCTTCTGGGTGATCGTCACGTTTTGGCACCTCATCTATATAATCATCAATACCTTCCAGGAAATCATCAATGATATCAGCCATCTGTAAAAGTACAAAATAAAAGTTATAAAAATACCTCCAAATTTAGGAATTTCTCTTATGATATCATAAACACCAGCATCTGATGGATGCTCGTGTCTATAAACAAACTTCTCAATATAAGTATTAGCAAAAGGTTCCACCACGGAACATCGAGAATGAAGTTTGGAAAGTAGAGGAAGATCGTTCTCTATAACCTCCGAAGATCGTTTTATAATATGGGCTTCGTCTGCCCATACTATTGGAATATTAAGGACATCAAATTCATGCTCAATGATAAAGAACCAATTCCTCCATGATCAGTTAATATTAGCCAATTTTTTTAAAAAGCTAAAGCTAGGTATGGCGGATATAGAATAAGTCAGATTACCTTTCTTCTTTATTAAGGAGAACATATATTTATGCATCTGTACCAAGGGTTTGTGACATTACGAATGAACTAACTCATAGAAGGCTATTAGAAATCTATACCCGTTAGGATGTAATAGTCCTGGGGCTATAGCATACGCACGAAAGAAGTCTTTTAGGAATGGGTCTAGAAGGAACCGAAGGCCTCCCTCTAGTTGATCAACATAGACAACTATTCTATTATGGTTCTCCTCCTTGTTTGGGTTGTAATGGGCCCTACTATGAGAATGGGCCTCGAATAGTTTGAATTCCTTAAGAATGTTATATTTCTTTCTAAACATGCGGATTATTCCCTTAAAAAGTCGGGGAGGGAATTCGGAAGGATCTAAGGGCAGAACCGCTCCAGGTTGTAGCATCTGACTATTGATCTAAGCTTGACATTCTAAGAATCGGTCTCTGTATTGAGCTAGAGAAGTAAGGACATGATGAGATGGATTTTATCTGAGAAGCTGATTGTTCTAAAGTTGATCTCATTGTCTTTGTCCCGTCCATTGGTTCTACATGAGGTTGAGAAGCAGTTTTGGACTCTTAAGTGTCAGCATCAACTGTTGAGGAATATCCTTATTATCTAATTCAGAAGATTCTTCTGATGAATTCTAATATGAAAGACTTTCTGAGGTTAAATCAATTGCAAAGCTAGGCATAGTATTTTGAGCACAATCTCCCAAAAAGGAAGATATTGGATTGACCATCATGATACCAGAAGGTTATTCTGGTGGCTTTTCTGCTTCAATTGATTCTGTTGAGGATGAAGATAACTACATCTAATCTTTTGAAGGTGTTTTCTATTTAAAAGGTTCAGGGTCAGAGAAATGCGTTGTTTTGCCTTTTTTACTTATCTAGTCAGGAAATGGATAGGTAGGTTCCATTCGTCAAAATCTAGGTGGTATATTTAAAGGTGCAGATGGTAATGGAAATGGAGATAAATTATTGCTTGGTGGAGAAAGAAAAAGGTTATAGTACCATTTCATAAAATAAGAGGTTTAAATTTAAAGATCAAAATGAAAGAAAAGAGGGAAAGAGAGTAACCTTGGAACCTCAAGAATTGAAGATACAAGCTTCATATTACCAGAAAATTCTAAAGAGAAGGCAGAGGATTCTTGAGCGAAGGTAGAGGTCTTTAGAGAGAGAATCTTTTGGAAAGTGAAAGTGATGGATGATAATTTTATAATGGAAGAATAATGCTAGTCTTCCTCAAATGCCCTCGACGGTTTTAAATTGCCACTTAACAAGACAAAGGGTACGCTAAAAACACAAAAGTATTAAAACATAGAAAGGGAATTTGAAGAGTTTCTTCGATTACAGAGAACACTTGGACACGTGGAAGCTTAATAGCAATCCAAATGTTCATACGCTTAAACTAACCAGTCCCTTCTGGATAAGTATGGATTCAGAGGTTAAGGTTTGTAAGACACTCATAATTTTTGAAGAATTCAAATTCTCAAACCTGCATAAGAAACGAATGTCTCAAAAACTCAAGTACTTAAAATGCTCATGACACGTTCTATAAAAGAACGAGTCACTTAAGGTTCACAAAAAGGAACCTTTCAAAGGCTCGAAAAGAGTAAATCTTTATTCATAAAGAATACTAGCTTAGCTTAGATGGTAAGAAGCTTTAATACGAAGAACGCTTCTTTCAAAAATTGGATAAGACGAGTATCATTACCATTCATCTATGATGAAAGTTTCAATGACGAAAGGATGATGACCTTTCTTGAACATAAATATTCGATACTATTGGGAGGGGACTTTTGATAGTCCTGGAAGGCCTATATAGGCCCAGGCCTAGAAGTTCAAGCCTAAAGAGGACTTTATATCGATATGGGATTATTATGTGATAAGGATAAAGTCACTTAATTAGTAAAAGATAAGGATTCTCAATATACCAATTCGAGTTGGATTAGGTATGTCTCTTTTATGCCTATATATAGGCTCATATTTCTCATTATTATATCTATCTTGAATATATTTCTCTCTAACTTAAGCATTAGAGAGCCTACGGATCGAAGATCCTAAGTTTATCTTAGTTTTCTTGTGCTTGTAGGTTCAAGAGAGAAGTTCACATTTATCAATTATTAATAAGTATTATTAGCAAATGCATTTTATTTCAATTTTAATATATAATATAATATAATATAATTTTTAATTTATTTTAGGTTAAATAAAGTAAAAAATTAAGAAATTAATGGAGAAAACAAAATATATAAATAGAAAATAAAATACCATATACAGTATGTGTACAATAAGTTCAAAAAAGCTCTAAAAGAGTGTTAATGTGAAGTTACATATGGATCATCATTGGTTCAATCATCCGTAAAAGTACGCGGTGATGATGACCCATCTAAAGATATTTCGGCTTACATGTGCTCCATCATTTGGCTCCCTAAATGGCAAGGAGAGAGCATCCATGATAATAATATTTTGCTATATAGTTGTGTGAGTAGGCATTGCTAAGGTTGTACCTGAGTCGAGCTTTGGCAACTTAAGCTCGGCTCGTCTAAAATTTAAAGAGAGCACGAGCTTAAGGTTTTTTTTTCTCATTTGAATCTCAAACTTGATTTATTTAATTTTACTAAACTCAAACTTGACTTGAAAGCCCGATTCAAGCTTGGCTCATCATGCAGTCGGATGATTTAGTATGTATTAGACAATAATTTTATAGGTTTTTCCCTCACCTTTCATTTATCTCTTACTCAATGAGAAATTTCAAACCCTAACAATATATAACATAAACTGTCCTTGCATCCCCACATGCTCCAACCTATTTATCTTTCTTCAACTAAAAAGCAAACAATTAATTATGATTGACCTTTAATTTATATATGTAATTTGTAGTGGTTTTGTATCTTGCATAATAGTACTAATATTACTTTAAATTATTACTAATACCAAGTTAAATTACAATTAACTATTATTTACTTAATATTAAAATAATATTTTATAGTATTTAATTTAAATTAAATTTACTTAATATTAATACGTAAAATTAATTTGCACAAAATTATATACTTTTATTATGAATACATAGTTTTTTTATTATACTTAGTAATTTATTTTTTTTCTTAATACTAAATTAATATTATATACTATTTATTTAATAATTAAAATTGTATTTTATTAATATTAATATTTAGTCTTAACATTGATTTACACCATAAAATTATATAGTATTGAATGTAGATTTTTATTATTAAACTAAATAATTTAAATTGTATTTACTTAATATAGTTACTCATTTACACCAAAATTACACAAATTTATTATGGAATTAAAATTATATTTACTGTATACTAATACTTGATACTGATACTAGTTTAACGCCAAAACTACATAATCTTATTATGAAAATATTAATACTTAATACTAATA